>VXAK01005034.1:0-13530 GCA_013399435.1 Arenaria interpres
CTAAAGTCCACATAGAAGGCATACATTCACCAACAAAGGCGAGGTGTTCAAACAGGTATACATCTTTGTGCTTTCAGAATACGTCAATTTTCTAAAAATTTAATTGGTAACTTTAAGATTTATTGATACATGAAAAGAATCAGCCTTCCTTTGGGAAAAAAAAAAGCACACAAATGCAAAAGTAGATCAAAATCAGTTATTCTCATCAAGATTCCTAAATTAACAATTTAAATGACAACTTAAAAAAAATTCAAATAAATCTATCCTGACTGAACTGTAAACTTGAAAAAATTAAAAGGCATTAATATTTGCTTTTACATATTTAGCATTCCAAATTTGTTTCAAAGATAACCACCTCAAAACCCTAAGATGTATATGGGGAACAGGAATTACAGGGAATTGAGAAATATGTATGGCGAATTGTACCATCATGTGAATGCCTGGTATTTATACCCTACCTTGCAGCATAAGATAACAGTTTAGAAGGACCTGGTCTGATTTTACACAACCATCCCTGTTTACTTACATAAAATATTTTGGCTTTTTGAGAAAAGAGAGTAAAAAAATGTCAGAATTTTAAAAAATGAAACTGAAAACATTCAGATCCATTATAAATCTATCGGGAAAAAAATCTTCTATTTAGGCTCTAAATTTGAGAACTAAACACATATCATCACATTTATTTCCAAAGAAGCAGTAACACTACCAACATCCTTGATCACTACTATTTTTAAAAAAATATTATATACCCTGCAAACTTTGTATTGCTTAAGAGGTAAACCGTGAGCACGACAATGAAATCACTTCAACAATGCCAGACTCTGAAGAATGTTGTGCTAATAACAGACCCTTCCCTTTTTGATAAAAGCCACTGCCTTTGTGTATATCTCTCACAGAGCTTTAAGCTTTTCCTCGCTCACAGAATTCTATTAAACACCACAGAGCCTACCAGCACAGCTGGTCTATATGCTCTCATGGGAATCCATAGAGAAGAACTTTGCTTTTTACTGAACCATGTTGCATCCTCACTGGGGAAGCCTCAAGTTTGTGAAAAGCCGACCAAATCATTCCAACTGGAGAAGTTAAGATAGAATGGACTTTCTTGACCCAAAAACAGAAGCCATTAAAAATCATGCTGATGTCAAGAAGGTCAGGGCCATGAACAAACAAGATGGTGGTCTTGACTTAAATCTCTTGAAAAGTCATCAGGTATTTAAGGGCCACAAGAGATCCTTTAACTTCTAAGAAAACAAAAAGATGACTGAGCAATACAATAGGCTCTACAAACTTCTGCCAGCCTGGCTGCCAGGCATTCATCTATAAAAGTGCCTAATCATCCAAAAGGTATTTCTGAAGTGCAGAGCGAGCACCGTTTATAACAATGTCCTATATACAAAGCAGGAGGAAAGGTCTGTTTTCTCTAGACCATTGCAAGAGAGTGAAGGAGGTGAAAATGACCATCCAACACCACCAACATCCATATTAGCAGATTTGTCTTTTCAGCTTGGAAAGCTCTGAATAGTTAATAGCAGAATACTCAATAAAGAGGGAGGTTTTTAGTCAAACAAGCTTTGTGGGCATGCGTCCCCCAAGCAAAAAGCATATAGTTTTGTAGGAAAACTCAAAGAATTATCTCCTCCTCAAAATGTTGACGGCTGTGCCAAAAAAGCATTTTTCTTATGTTTCTATTTTGCTCCCTTATATCAATAGTGTCTTAGCAAATAAATACCTTTTATAAAATCAAATCTATTTTAAAAATTTACAGGTTTTATGGCAAGTAAATTTTAGCCATTGTTTCCTGATAGAAACTTAACAGACTTCTGTGTATTTCATACCAGATAGCCTGTGTTCATTTGCTTTAAATCACGATCATTAGTTTTGTTTCATTCAAACTCGTAAGACACATGAAAGGCAAAAACCTCCTACAACATCCCCTTCTCAGTTAAAGAGGAAAAGAGTTGAATAGCAGCAGAAACAGAAAGGTGAATTCTTTTCTGTTGGTTATATGGGAGATTGTTTAAAACATATGAAAAGCCTCCTCTCAAGAAGGAGCAAGAAAAAAGGACAACCTTAACTGCCTGCCTCTCCATGTCCTTCAAAATTCTAGGTTTTTTTTGCTTTAATAAACTGTTCAGTCTGATCAGCTTCAAAAAAATTGCTCTTCTTTGATCAGAGACATATTCTATCCCTGATCTCTATATACTGATGCATGTATTTACCTAAACTCTCTTCCATTAACAATGAATAAACAAATCTATTAAGTTATAGAGACACAGGTATCTTTAGCTTGAATACACAGACTGTTCTCATTTCCAGGATAATAAAAATAAATTGTTTCTTACTTGCATAAACAAAACATTTATTTTTTTAAACTTACATGCAAATAGCTACCATTACCACCTTCCCTGGTCCCTTGAAAAACATAGCTGCTGCACTGGAGCGTGGCTATATAAAGAAACAAGAGATTATTAAAATAAAATAATCACATCTTGACCAAATGAAAGACTTACCGTACAAGTTATTAAATAAAAACTTTGCACTGCCCTGCGTTGCGTAAGTGAAGCTACAGTCCTTGTATCCTACTAATTTACCACTAAATGCTCACCCAAACTGCAGTTGGGTCCTACACAAATGGATGGCTATAAAAAGGATAAACAATCAACAAAGCCTCCGCCAGGGGCCACTGCAACCATAAGGACAGGAGCCAGCTGTGCAGCAGAAAGATTAAGAAATCATTCTACCCTACCAGAGCACCTGGATCTAGGGAACGGGTCTGTTTAAGCAAAGAGGAAGGGCCAGTAGGGCATAGAGCAAAGTTCATGTCTTGGATTGTTGGGTTTTTTTCCCCTTAAGAAACTATTTCATTTCCTTCAATTCACAATATATTTATTATACATGTTTATAGACTACGGATGAAATCACAAATACAGCTGCAGTTTTGTTAATAAGGAGGCAACTGACAAAAAACACCCCACACCTTACTGGTGGATTACAGTGCCACAGCAGGAACCCGTTTAAACTGCCATCATAACATTTACCACTGCATTACAATCAGAGATACATCTGGTGCATTACAGCGCAAATAAGTCTTCCAATAGTACTCAGTTACGCTTATGCAACTGTTTCATAACTTCTTCCTTCATAAGGTGTCACAGTACATCTTGGGGCACTTCTCTAGCCAAAAATTTTAAAACATCTCTTACCTTAGTATTTCCAAAGAACTCCTTGTATTCCCTCAACAGCCTTTGGTTTCTAAATAGATCTGCAATACAAAATTTTTATTGTGAATACTTACTAGTAACCAGTAGTTTCAGGATTTGAAGTCTATTCTTTTTATGCAGCAGCCAACTTCTATTAAGGCCTACCAATTCTTTCTTTGTGAAAAACTCCTCTCCTGCTGTTGTTAAACACAGATTGTTATATACTCATGCAAAATGCCAAATACAATCTGTTACGATCCTATACTTCGTTGCTATTTCTACCAACAAAGGGTGATACAGGGAGGGAAACATACGCCACACTAGTCAAAGAGTCAAAATATGCCACACCAAATCAGGCATTCTACTGCCCCTCTCCCAGCCTTTAACTGCAAAGGAGAGAGGGACGGATGTTTTAAAGCAAGTCTCTTAATATCAGTATTTTTCCATCCACTAATGATGTTCAGTACCTTCAAAATAAACATGGGTATGGTACAGTTTTATGGATTATGTCCAAGAATATTTCTGCTGGTTACTAAAAATTTTGAAGCTACAAACAGGTACAAGTGCCTGCAGCTCCAGCCTTTTCACTAGGAGGGTGTTCCAGTGGCACAACTGCCTCAAAATAAATGAAGAGACCTCTAATTTTAAGGTGCATAATTGGAATAAGTACCTAGAAACAATATTGCCTCTACTGTGATTTTAACCGACTAGACAGATTAAAATTCATTACAAACTACTGATTTGAATGTGTGCTGCCTTGATAATGGCAGCAAGGATAACAATGATTTTAAGCAAAAAGATGATTTGGGGGTGTTTCCCCCACACTTCTGAACCACAAAGGTAAGATAAATTCATTTCAGAGGAAAAACAAATGAGTAACAGTATGGTATCATTATTTGGATTGTTTTAAAGTCTTTTCAAAATTCTCAATTAAAAAAAATCCAAAACCATTGAAAATGTTAATCTAAAAATTGAAAGCCTTCCAAAAAACCAAGTATGATTACAGATCTCAACTGAATGCATATTCTTGCTGTATCACAGAGATGATAAATTGTAAGACAGTAACAGAACTATATCTGCATAGACAGTAATGTGTTACTCTAACACTATGCTATAAAAAACTTATCAGTAATTGCTCGTTCCAAATTTGGATGTTCTCAATGAAATAACACACCATCTAGTGGATTTCTAACAATCATACTTCGTTGTTTACATCTGAAGTTATTTGAAAACTCTATACTCACTTTCTCTGTATTTGATCTCTGCCTCTTTACGTCGTTTTCTTTCTCTAGCAAGAGCCTCTGGACTACCCCAAACTTCAAGTGACCTGCACGAAGTAAAAGTAACTTAGCAATTGTTCTATTTATACAGTTTCTTTTCAGTTTGACTACATCACAAATGCCTTTCCTAAAAGCAAAGCGACACATCACTCTTTCTGATAAGAAGCCACACAGACAGCTTTAAAGAATAAAAAGCTGGGCAAGAAGGAGCTGAGGACAAACACTTAATCTTTGGACACATGAAACATACCCTGGAATTTTATGTACACCATGTAATTACAATAATGAGGATATAAAATGTGTTTAGATAGAAAATGGAAAACATTACTGCCCTTTCATACTGTAAATCTGACTTTTAAAAGTTTTTGCTCTCTCTCCCTCATATAATCCATTTTAAATGATCCAAACACTTTCTTTCATAAAAATGTTCTTACTTTGCCTCGACATCCGATCTCAGGTACACAGTAAAAGTCTCAGTGTCATCATGGGGGCTTCGTCGTTTAATTTTCCTCAGCTGGTCTAAATCACTAAGGAAAGTGGACAAACAGTTTAGTGCAAGAAAGAGCTCGTATTATTCTAGTTTTTCTGTTACGTCTGGGTGATCTTCCACAATTTTGATATTTTCAATTTGCAGTACAAAAAAACTGAAGTTTTTTATTTGAGCCAAACAGAAAAGATATGCAACATGAAGCAAGTTATCTCGAGGATGCTATTGCAAATCACTGCATTTTCCACACTCAAAAGTGTAAATCATGTCCTCACACTATGAAACACTATAGATGGAAGAAAAAGTAATGAAACATTGAATAATAAAACATCTGATAAATTATCTGCATGCAACTGAAATGTGCAAAAGTGCTAAACAGGAGGTTCATGCTTTAACATCTGTAAATGGAAAACAGAAGTTGCGCAGCATGAAAAGTTAAGAAATTTAACCTCAAAACCTACATACCCAGGACAAGCTGCAAAAGGTTGGAGATAACAAAACTATTTGGGGGAACAGATAAATCTCCTGTGCTGAGCTATACATTAGGGCATCTACACTGAGAAGCATCAGGGATTATCTTTTTTTCTAAATAAAACAGAACATTCCATTTTTAGGCCAACCAATTATCTAGGCCTTTTTTCTCCCCCCTCCCTTTTTGGTCAATCCAGCAAAACTTTAGCGAGTTGAGTTATTTCTCTGCACAAGAAACCAATTATAATAAAAAAATGGCAGAGGACTAAGCACAGTTTGTCACTGGGTTTTCACCAAAAACCAAGGCCGGTGACACACACTATGTGTAAAAACTGGAGAGGAACAGTGACAGCATAAAAAGTTACAAACAAAGCTGCTAAGCTTGGGGTCACACACATAACACGCATGAAACCTGAACAACACCTCAATTATAGCAATACTCAGTAAGACACCTGGGCAGGTATGGCACATAGTAAAAGGCAGTAAATATGAATCAAGTAACAATACTTAGGAATAAATATAATCTGGTTCACTGTAACCTAATTACAGACTTCACGTAACATGAAGTTTCCAGTGATCTTTTAGAGATGTTCACATCAAACCATTATGACCCCAAAATGCTGAAACAAGACCTATTTGCCATTCCCCCCCTACGACTAGCTGTTCTAGAGGTGGACTCCCCCAACCAGATTTATGGTCATATAAATACAAATAAATTACTTTCAGAAGCCACTATGGAAACATGCAAAGCGCAAGTTCCTAATCCACTGTAACACTAAGTAAACAAGAACTAACTTCAGCCACTTATGATTATGTGTATCACAAAACCACTTAGAAAAAGCTGCTCTGCAAAGTCGCTCAACCATCACAATTACTTTTAAAACACATACAAACACAACAAATATTCACAATTTATATTTCAACTCAAACCCATCCTACCTGGATTTAAGACAAAACTCATTTATTGCTCTGACTCCAGTGATGAAGTTATTCTGTGTGTATTTTGGTCCATACTCTCTTTTTTTAAGGACTGCTTTCACTTAAAAACAGAAATAGATAAAAGCAAGTTAAGTCACTCAGCAGAAGCTTCAAAAGGTAATTCAATCTAGTGTCATATCATCATACCTCTGAATGAAGATCTGAAAAACAATGCTTGTCAGTGAGATAGAAAACTTAAGAGTGAAGACAGAGGAATCATAGAATCACGTGGGTTGGAAAGGCCCTTTGAGATCATCAAGTCCAACCATCAACCCAACACTCACAAAACCACCACTGAACCACGTCCCTCAGCACCGTGTGCACCCGTCTTTTAAACACCTCCAGGGATAGTGACTCCACTGCTTCCCTGGGCAGCCTGTTCCAATGTTTGATAACCCCTTCTGTGAAGAAATTTTTTCTAATATCCAATCTAAACCTCCCCTGGTGCAACTTGGGGCCGTTTCCTCATGTCCTATCACCTGTGACTTGGGAAAAGAGACCAACCCCCACCTCTCTACACCCTCCTTTCAGGTAATTGTAGAGAGAGAGAAGATGTCCCCTCAGCTTCCTTTTCTCCAGGCTGAACAACCCCAGTCCCCTCAGCTGCTCCTCACTGGATGATTCCTCACAGGAACGTTCTTCATTGTGGAAATAAGAGTAGAATGATTTACCTCCAAAAATGCAACTTGCTAAGTTGTAGTCCAGGGCTCTCAGACATCCCATACACTTAACTTCCAGCCAGCCACCACTCCAACTGTGATGGTGCTTGGCTACCAAGATAGCATTCCAATGTGGCAAAGCCTTGCTCTAGCAACTGAAATGGCTACGTAAAGCTCCATTTCTTTTTTTCCACCACCTAACCAATTCCACCTTCTTCAGGTAAGATTTTGACCTTCGCAGACTGTAAGGAGACTGTATACATAGTTTTTCTCAATTACTACATTCAAAATTAGCACATGTAATATTGGGCATTTTTAACAATTAAAAATATACAACCTTTACTTATATTGTTTTGTACGTCTAGAAGATGTACTCTTATAACATCATTTTTTCATGCCCAAGGAAAAGAATACCACACCTATTCAGAAAAAGGATAAATGGAAAGTTTTTTCTATACACAGAAGGCTAGGAGTGATCAAAAGCACAGTTTTTAAAAGCATAAATTCACAATAACATAATAGAAACTATCAGAGTGAAGATGGAGTGAAATCAAGTAATGATAAATTAAAAACAGGGAAGAAAGTTTTGCTCTTATTTTATCTACTTATGTTTTTAAACAACTTAATAACTAAAGACAAAAGCATGTATTTACTACAGGCACAAATGGGAACGTTACAGGACTCAGATTAGCCAGTTCATGTGGTCAAAATATATTTAGAAGCAACATTGATTAGATTAACTCAGCGATAAGAAGGAACAGAGGAAGACCTGGAACAAGAAACAGGGGAAGATGAAGTATTCAGCTTAGCCACATTAAGCCTGAGATGGTGAATGGACATGCCTAAAACATGCAAGGAGGACAGATTGTAGTAACAGACAAGAAAACAAACTAGCCTTTTCCTGACAAACTCATCAGCTTAAATGAAACAAAAACAGACACAGAAGAGTGAGTAATCGAAGGAATACCTCTATATTTGACTTTTCAGAAATCAAAGTCATTTCCAAACAACTGGGTAGCAAACAAAGCTGACATACAAGTGTGTTTTAAAATGTTATTCACACAACTTGGTACGCAATTAAAGAGGAGCCACAGCTTCCTTACACATATCTTTTTTGACTACTAGCAGACAACAGTAAAGTTCCAATACAGGAAGTATTTCTTTACCTTTTACTTGGATTGGTTCTTTAATTACAGACTGCTTTTGTCCTGCATTGCTCGTATCTTGTCCTGAAAAGTAAAAGAAAAGTTCACTGTAAACATGGAAGTATCTACTTTTCTTTTTAGTAAAGAGTTTGTTTAATGTAACAAAACAAGGATATATCTTAATACTGCTTTCCGTCTTGACAGGTAAAAAACATTTTTGCTAGATTGCCACAATTTAAAACTCTCAAAATAAAAACAAGAAACAGTAAAAAAATAAATGACAAAATAAGACATGTAATATAGCATTGATCAATAAACTAGCAGCTTGCAGAAGACTACCAACTGACAACATAATTCAAAAAGTATCCTGATTTTTTAAAAAAATACGTTAACAGTGTACTTACAGTTTGGGGTCAGTTTTATGCAAAAGTTTGGATTAGTAAACATAATGAATTCTATATAGTTTATGGCTGCTGATCACCCGAGGCTCACAGAATTTTCAAGCTGTAATTCAATTTTAAGGGACTGAAGCTTTTCACCTACAGAAAACTAGCTCTTTGAGATACAAAATCCACAACTCTTGTGGCACAAGCTGGAGCTGGAGTGAAAACAAAGTATCTTAGCAGGATTTCAAAATAAAAACCAAAAATCTTATGATTCTAAGACATGGAACCAACATACCCACTCTTTTGTGTCCTAACACTCTCTAACATTGGAGGTTTGCCACACATCCACAGTCATTAACAGAATTAAAACCAACCTCATTGGAAGTAACAGATTTGTAAAAAACTGATTATTTTTCAAGCAAGTTTGTGTTAATTAGTGAGATACTCCTAGCTTAACATGCTACTCAGATTACTCAAAGGTCAGATATTCTTGAAGCTTGGACTACACTACTATCTTTCCATCAGGCAGCTAGTTATTGTCCTAACAGCAACTGAGGACTAACGCTAGTAACTGTCCAAGTATACTTTTTCGTACACTGTTAAGTTTATGAAACTGACCCTATCACACAACAAATAAGGCTGGACCATAAATAACTAACATTCCTAAACCAGTCATCCCTATCAGGTATTGTTTGACTTGAAAACAAAACCAAAAAACCCTTTGCTGTTACTTTTCTTTCTTCTCTTACCTGGTTTAAAACAGCAGCCAGCCAATCTATCAATATACATGATAAAAAACTTCAGCTAAGGTAGCTTATCAAAAACTCAGTAATAGCTTCTTTTCAGAAACTCTGCATACAACCACTTATGTCACTAAAAGAATTATCACCAGAACTATTTAAAAAAGATCTGGTCATAAGATTTCAGAGGGAAAAAAAAAAGGCACAATAATATCAAGATTTGTATCTATGCACAGAGACCATATCAGGTGCCTTTTTAAAGTTTACTACCTCGACCTAGAGAATAGACAAAATCACAGCGCATCAGTGAGAGGAGAAAAAAAAAAAAGGTATACTTCAATTCACAACTACTGTTTTTCAGACAAGCAGAGGTTGCTATGATAGAACTTTCCAGATAAATACATTAATATTTTCAATATCCCGTTAACAGGAAAAGCATTTCCCAAGTTTACTAAGAAATGGAGGTCCAAAAGAGATCCATTATTTGTTAAATATTGAAGTTACTGGAAACGTATGGGAATCTTTACAAGTAGTATATTTCCTTTTCAGATTTCTATCAAAATATGCCTTTTAAATAAATAGTAGTAATATGTCCATAATACATAAGAATGCTTTATCCACTAGGGTCCAGAAAACATCCCCTATGTGAAGCGTGCATATAGTGATATGCATTCCAAAAATAAACTTTAAAGCTATTGTTGATCTATGCACAGTATCTCTAGCCTGCAGTTTCATATACCCTGGCATATGTCAGCCCCCCAGTCTCAACAAAAGGTTATGTCTCCGACAGTGCCCATGTGGCACAGTTCCACTCCAGGCTTACTGTGACTCAAGGCCACGCTGCCACGAAGGGCAGTGTTTCTCCTCCAGCCATTTTAGAGACAGAGAGCAGATCAGCTTACTGAGCAATCTGAACCCTAGCTCTGCAAAACAGGAAAGCAATTAATTTGTCACAAAACCTGCCTAAACATCATTAATGCCAGCACAAAAGAGGGAGTAATCAGAAAAGCTCGGGAGAAGGTGGGAACATCCCTTTTCATGACAATCAACAATTATATAAACTTAAGGCAATCACAAAAGCAATAGTGCCAGGCTATCTTCACACATCTGATTTTCAACACCAGTAACTGCACATTAAGAACTCAGAAAATACCAACAACTACAACTGACTCTACAGTCTTTCACTGCATTCAGGAAGACGTTTCTCTGCAAGAATCTCACCCTCTGACAACCATCTTCAGCTCAAGGATGTTTATATTTCTTGGAAACTCTTAAGTATTATCCTCTTCTAAAATCCAGTCACAAACTTAAGAAACAATATCTAATTGTTACACTCAAAACAACATTTAAGATCCACTTCTGTACTTCTAAACATCAAAAAAGTAATACTCTTAGCTGCCTATAGTAACTAGCTCCTAAACACCACTGCAAGCCTCAGGAATTTACAAATTACTGAAAAAAAAGGATGAATACCTGCTAGCCTGACAATAAACAGAAGAAAATTTACTTTAGTAGACCAACTAGTTTCAGACATATAGAAAGAGAGCTTTCATTTTAAAAAGCATTTGTTCTCTCTCAAGCACAAGTCTTCCAGACTGTGTAGTCCTACCCTTAATAAGCAGAAAAAAATGGAAGATGCTACGATGGAGCAAGGACAAGACAGCTCCGAATTTCACAAGCACCAAACTAGCACAAAATTAACAATCAAATCGAACAGCAAGGAGGGTCAGGCTACATCCATTGTACCAAGCGTTAAATGTGAGCGCCGCAGTTCTGACAACTACCAGATTAGAAAGCTCTTCTTTACCAGTCATCTACAGCCTGACCTGGAGAAATCACAGTGCTCAGTATTCACTCATTCAATCTTTATCACTAGTTCATTTCACACAACAAACCTGAACCACAACAAAAAGAATTCAAATAAGCAAGCAAAGTGGTAAAAGACAAATAATACATTCAATTTCTTATCCTCCTTAAATTACCTAATACCTTCTGACATCCACATTTTATCATCACCATCTTAAGTTTGATTAAACTTAAATCCCTTAAATGACAAATAATTTCCAGCATTCCTTCCTGCTTATGCATTTGAAATTATATACAGATGCTCACAAGCTACACAAAGAATTCTGTAACTGTAATATCACATAGTTGGAAAAAATCTTATCAATTGTTAAATACATAAAGTTTTTACACTTATGTAAGTACTCTTTATTTTAGCTTAGTACTACCTGTTCCAGCTTTATTCAGGGTTTCTTGAGGGGCTGATCCATTTTTGTCTTCTGACCCAGGATCTTTTTTCTGACCATTGGAGGTATAAACTCTCACTTGACTTATCAGCTGCACAGACAGACGATTGTATGGTAGAATGTAAGACAGACTCCCACTTTTCATTGAAGCTTGCCATCCTAACAGCAAGAGGAAAAAAAAAAGACAATTCAGGCAATGATTCTGGAAGGAAAAAGAAGGGCAAGTGGTCCAGCTATACCAGCAGAAGTTATAGAAAGTTAGCTTTTAAGTCTTGATCTGTGCTTATTTTACCCGTGTTTTGGAATTACAAAATGGGAGTACCCAGAACACTTTCACTGCCTCCCTTTAAACATCCACTTCTAAATTTCATTCTAATGTTAGAGTTTTTCCCCCCATACGGATTTATGTACATACATACATGCACTTTTTCCCAAGACCTCTAGATGATCTTAAGAGGGTAAAAAAAAAAAAGGAAAAAAAAACTATTTGATAAGACTGGTTTACTGATATATTAAGTTCCATTCTAGTCATGCTGTCTCAAAATTTTTGAAAAACAAGTATTTATAAAAGAACAAATACAGACCACCACAAAACTATCAGCCAGTGTTGCCATTTCATTCCACTCCATGTACGCTCTCTGTACAAACCACAGCTTACCAATTAAGAAAAAAATGAACTGGGTGCTTTACTCATTAAGAGCAACTTGCTACAGAAATCATGTTGAAAAGCACGCAACATTGTATAAAACATTTTATACAGAAGAATCTTAAATTCTACAACACTTACAACAGACAAACTACAAGATAAATATGTAAGAAGGCTACTGAGAAATCACCCTGCACAGGCAATCGTCAATTTCAATAGACTAGCCAGAAGCAGAGTTGCATGAAGTACAGTTCAACCTGTATGAGCAACCAGTTCCTTTCAGGCAGCACAAACGCTTCTGTAGCGTGTATAACTCCTCCAACCAGACATGCAACAGGCAAACTGGCTGCTTTGGAAAGCACTGATTGAAAGAATAAATACATTTAAAAAAAATAATAATAATTGAGCAGTGCTGGTAAATCAAGTCATGCAAAGTATGACTAATCATAGATGAATAATGCACCTCCCAACATATAAAACTGAATATTCCATAAAAGCCTCAGCAGCTTTCCTTTTATTTTAGTCCTCTACAGTACACAGTTATCTGCACGTCTGCATGCACTGATCTGAACCTCACAGAAGAACAATTTCACCAAAAAAGTCAGATAAGCTCTTATTGACTATTAGCTGTTGCTAATGCAACAAGAGCCCAGAAAAATGAACCTAAGGTAGCTCAGCCAATACACTGATTACGACTCAAAGAGACTACAACAAATACATGGCACAAGAGGAGCAGCGTTGTTTCCCGAGCTTTGGTGATACTGGGGCAGGTGAAAAAGGGAAACTTCATCAGCATGTTAATGAAGCTATTTTTCCTACTAATCCACACACACAAGAAACCAATAAAGAAAACGGTATTTGCTGCAATTCAAATAAGTGATTACATGTTGAGGGGCAAAACCGGTTAGAATTTGAATGTCACAGGATCAGTGGCCTAAAGGAAAAGCCGGGCCTCACCGCTCAGACCAACGCAAACCCCCGTAAGGTTACGCTTCGTTTTACAGAATTACAAACTTCAACCCCGACACGGGCATGACGTATCATTTCTACGTGAGATCGGGGCTGACAGGCCCGGAGGCCCCCGAAGGCCCTGTGAGTGACAACACCCCCGGGAAGGTAATTCCGCTTCTCCCCACGCCAGCAACGCAGCTTCATTACAGGCTCGACCGGGGAGTTGGGGGGGGTTCCCGGCGGGGCCGGGCCCCGAGGGACTCACCGTGGCAGGCGCGGGGGAGCGGCGCCGCCTGGCACCGCAGGTACAGGCGGTAGAGGCCGCGGCAGCCCCGCCG
>VXAK01005034.1:13603-50126 GCA_013399435.1 Arenaria interpres
CGTTAACGCGCTCCGCCCCGAATGGGTTGGGAGGAATTGTTTTTTATGTGGAAATGCTGTTCCCTTACCCTTCGGTCTGCCCTAAAACGCGCTTCCCGGGTCAGTGCTGATCTAATAAATCTCGTTAAAACCGCTGTTTCCCCAGGGTGATCCTGCCTTCGGAGGGTTGACACGTCCGCTCGTGCCCATCCCGGGCCTGCCGTGACACCTCCGTCTGCGCTTCCCACCTACAGCCTGCATCAGCACTGTGAGCGTAATTAGTCCTTTTATATATATATATATAAAAAAAATTTAGCAATTTTAAGTTTTTTCCAGGATAGCTTCAATATTTGGTGACTGACAAACACTCTCTGGCTCTCTACTCTGCACTGGTGAGGCCACAACTGGAATGCTGTGTCCAGTTCTGGGCCCCCCAGTTCAAGAGAGACAAGGAACTACTGGAGAGAGTCCAACACATGGCAACCAAAATGATTAAGGGATTAGGGCACCTCCCTTACGAGAAAAGGCTCAAAGAGCTGGGGCTCTTTAGCCCCAAGAAGACTGAGGGGAGACCTCATCTATGTTTACAAGTTCCTGGAGGGTGGGTTGAAGGATGATGGAGCCGGACTCTTTTCAGTGGTTTCCAGCAATAGGACGAGGGGCAATGGGCACAAGCTGGAACATAGGAAGCTCCATTTAAATATGAGGAAAAACTTCTTTACGGTGAGGGTGACAGAGCCCTGGAACAAGCTGCCCAGGGAGGTCATGGATCTCCCTTCTCTGGAGATCTTTCAAGACCCGCCCGCATGCAGTCCTGAGTGATGTGCTCTGGGCAACCCTGCTTTAGAAGGGGAGTTGGACCAGATGATCTCTAGAGGTCCCTTCCAACTCTGACAATTCCATGATTCCATGATTCCTTGCCTTCATTTACACACTGTGGGCCCTCACCAGAAGTTAGCTTGGCAGGGAATTTGGATAATTAATGTAGCTGATAATCCACAAAGCATTTGATCGCTGAGGAGAATTATTACAGTGCCTGTCTTTAACACACCCAATTAGATTTTGAACAAGGTTTGCTGGCACATAACTTCTTTACCAGCCAGCTAGTGATTAGCATGGCCAATACAATTTTTTCGTAGAAGCCCAATGGAGGCAGATTGAAGTAAAATACTTGCATAAAATAATTAACACCCGTCTTCCCAATAGTCTAATCGCAGGCATACCAGGTGAATCAGGAGCACTACAACAGATGCTGTATCATTAAGTACCAGATGTACAGCAATGGAGTTAAATGCTAAATTAACTGCAAGTTGTAAAGTAGCAGAGGTGGAGTCAATTCACCAATTTTAGTTGGGGTCTAACATGCAGCTGGTGTATATTTTGCTGGCTGCTTGTTATTTTGGCAAGAGCCTAACAGTAAAAAAAGAAGAAACAGGTTAGCAGAGTTCCCTTTCTTTTCCCTACAGAAACACATTTGAAAGAATACAGAAAGTGTTGAAACATTTGTAATTTCTGAAGAGTCTCTGCTATACTCTAGAAGGGATGTTAACTCTTGCATTACTTCTAAAAATATTTTCTTTACTTTTATCATTTCCTATTCCAAACCAAATGGAATTACTAAGCTACTTCATCTTCTTTTATCCAGCTGAATAACTGAATTTGCCTTGTCTGGTTTTGTTGTGGTAAATATGAAACAGGAAGAAAATAATAAAGCTGGAATAGCATAGACAGATTAATAGATACCACCAGCATGGCGGTCAACCAGGATTTACATGATTAAGGGCTCTGCATGAGACTTGCTATTGATAAATATTGAAACTGGAGGAAGGAGACAAAGAACAAGCAACAGAGCATCAATAACAGCCTATTCAGTGTAGGATAGCCAAGTACATAAAGCAATTGATAATGAATTGCTGTGCCTCATGGCATGTAGCTGCAGCATCCTAAGACAGAAATCTCAAATCCTTATTTATGAGCATTACAACCATTAGCTGTCAGTCACTAGCAATGAATGGAGAAACACCCTAGACAACAGGGAACTGTTTACATATTTCAGTACATTCAAACTATATTAAAAGACCTTTTGCCTATGGCAAAGACTACTACATATAGCCATAGTGAATAGGTTAGATCTTGTTTCTAGTTGAGTGGTAACATTTTTGTTCAATATAGTTGGAATTGCATCCTAAGGCTTAATTGATTACTCAATCTACAGCAGTACATCATGATGAAATTCTCTGATGTTACTATCTAGCAAGAAATCTGTGATACGTAAAGGCTAATATATAGTGAAGGATTTGTTTTCCTTATATGAAAAATGATGTAGTATAAAGCCATTTTTAGTATTTTTTAATCTGAAATTAAAGATTTCAAGTTTATACAGTGGGGGAGACTTGCAGTGTCCCCAGAGCAGCAGGGGATGTAGTTTAAATTACTCTTTGGGATTCCCATAACATCCTTCTTTGCGTCTCTTTCATTCAGCATAGCAAGGTTTTTAAAAGGAAAAGACTGTTTTGATTTTTGTATCTTTTATGATCCTACACAGACATTGTTAACACCAAGCAAATACATGCTGATAGTTCAAAAAAAAAAAAGTATTAATATATACAACATTCAGTGATCCGAAACAGCCTTTTAAATTTTTCAGGTAATATATTTCAATTAACAGAAAAAGAGAAAATGTTTCATGGCTGACAGGTGCATGAGGGGAATGACTCTTCCGAAGCACAAAACATTGAATCTACAGAAGTCTGTGTAATGCCACTTCGAGTCACATCAGTCTGTAAAGTTATTTTATGGTCACCAGACCAAAGATCAACGTAGACTAGAAGTAAATCACTTATCCATGTGCTGGAAATGAAAGCTTTTTCAGTTATTCGCATGCAGTTCATTCGCCTGGACACCAGCAGAGTCATCTTCAGCTTCTTGAACTGCATGCAGCAGTGCTCAGTCAGCCCTTTTTGACCCCAGCAGCAGCCAGGTGGCCAGTGAGCTCTTGCTGCTGCCGGAGCAGCTTGCAGTTCTGTCTCAGCACAGGCTGGAAGCCCCATCCTTTCCTCAGGAACCCAGGCGACACACACCAGATTCTCTGGGAAGCTAAGCTAATGTCAGTACTGCAGAACTGGCTGAAATGGGAGTAGGATAAAGCCGGGGAGAAAGGGTTTTGTAAGACCAAACATCAGGAAATAGGGCAGGTGAAGAAGGGAAGGAATATAGGAGAGAGGTAGGATAAACTCTGAGGGCTGAAGATTGACAGCAGACAGAGAAGCAGAGATAACGTATGGCCATTTAGCGTTCAGAAGACTTCGGGGTACCACGTGTTGTCTCCATGATTTGGAAGTCCTCCATTACCACGTGCACTTGGTGCACCCAGGACAACTTGGCAGTAATGGAGCCCTGACAGGGACTAGAGCTCATTAGGAGCAAGCCTACAGCAGACATTCCAGTTTGGTTTCATGGTAAATGAGAGTATGACTCCGATTTAACACACCAATGCAGACACTCCTTTTACTACCCGATGCTCTGTTTTCCTAATGGGAGATATTAGGCTTTTAAAGAATTTGCTCTCCCACTGGGAAATGCAGAGTCCCTTGCCTATCTCAACAAAAAAAATCAATGGGAGTTACACTGGGACATATGTAGCTACAATCAAATTAGGGAAGAGGGAAAGAGTCAGACAACTTACGTCCAGAAATGTGCACTTCCTGCATGGTTATGCAGGAAAAGGATGAAAATATCCCACACTCACACACATAGAAAAGATGTCACGTGTAAAGCAGCAACATCCTAAGCAAAAAGGAATCAGGATTCTGTTAATACAATTACTATGCTTTATGACTGCAAGGATTTGACAATAAATGTTTTAAGATCTTTATTATGGGATGCTGTCATAAATCATAGGGTCTTTTGGCTTCCCAACAATCACAACAAACATTTGGGCTTGTGAGTAGTTACTTCTTTAAAGTCTGATTGTCTTTTGATCTCCTTTCCAGTACATAAGGCAGATAGACACTTGCAAAGCTGAAATACAATAAATCGTGAAGAGACTTTATTCTCCTGAGAAATTTAAAGGGAAAAAAGACCAACCCGTAGCCAATAGAAACATGAGGAGCACATTAAATTACTAACATGTTTTACTTCATGGTTGCAAACCAGCCACTAGAGGTCAGTGGTTTGGAATAAAATTAGCACATGGAAAAAAAGTTCATTTAGTTTCAAATGACCAAATCATGTCATCAAATAAAGTTTCCAGCCTTTAAGTAAGGAAAATGAACTCTTAAGGGTAGCAGCACTTATCTTCATCCTAAAGTAGAAAACTAGTGTAAAATTCTTAAAAGCCATACTAGGTACGTAATACATAATATATTGAAGCAACTACTCATTCTCTACAGTAATATGCAGAGATGCATGGGAACACAGGACTGGGAGAAGCTTCCTGCATCATCAGGTCTAGTCTCCTGCTGCTCCACCTGTCCTACAGTCTCTTCCTTGAGCAAATCAAGGACCAGTTTAAGAGCAGTTTGGTTCTTTTGCTTGTGAGAAAAAAAAAAAAATATTACCAGAATGTGAAATAAGCTTTGCTAGTACTTTTCAAGCATATAAAGGCAGGATATTAGCACCTGTGCAGTGCAAGAATCTTCTTTAAAAACTGTTTCCCTTACAGTTGTGTAACTCTGCAGAGAGAAGACTGGCAGAGGGCAGAAGGAGGCTTCTTAATCAGCAAAAGCAAACTGTATAACATATCCAAATGACAAAAACCCCTCAGGATATTAAGTGGTTTATTTAGTCATTTCTCTGCTGCTGTAAATATACGTACATCAATCTACAGCACGTAGACATTGATGCAAAAAACATCATGCTTACCTCTGCCCCAGAGCGATATTAAAAAATTTGAGAGAATTAAGTGTGAATAGAGCCACAGGATACCCAAATGCATGCTCTGAACTAGTGCTTGATGCTATAACTTCAGTTTCCAAGGTTTCATTAGTTCTCTGTATTATAGATATACAACTGATAAAATCCCAGTGGGTACATAAGAATTCAGAGTCAACTTCATATTTCCATCTGCCATTACAAAAATTTGCTAAAAATGGCTTTGATTTAAACTTTATCACTGAAAGCATTCATAATGTTTTTTGTTGTGGTTTAGTCAGAACCTAACTGAAGTTGCTATAGCAGAAAGTTGAAAGCAATTGTAGTAGCCAAACATCTGTCACCTCAAAACAGTTTGTTCAGATTTTCTAGTTTAAAAAGAATAAATCCAGAAATGCTGAAAAGCTACATTACAAGTATCATGTTCTATATGTGTCTTTGCACAGAGAAGCAAACGTACATGAGGACAAAACGCCATGCAGTTGCATATATGGCATCTTCCCCTAGATTGCCAATATAAAAATGTAGCAAAGCAAGATGGAAAGAGAAAAGCTGGGGAAAAAAATGGAGCCAAGAAGCCCAGTAAGCAATATAGATCATAGTGTTTATTTCTTTACTTTTCCACTACGGGAGCTTCAAACATAATGGACAAGAACACGCAATTTCACGGCAGCTGTTTTCCATTTTAAGTAAACCGAGATCAGCCTGTCAGCTCTTGTACAACATGGCAGCATCTGAACATGGTATTCCAATAGGATTTTCATAGAGACTAAATTAGAAATAATTTACAGCTAGAAAACTTAAGTACTATCCAGAGGATACCGATGGCATAAAACCATGAATGGTGAATTGAGGTTTGTGAAAGTAAAAGAGCACCCAGTAAGATTTCCATACCTCTTTTTATCACAAAGCTGAACTCTTCTGCATTCTTGTTGGTTTTCTCCCCATTTTTTTTCTCCTTCTATTACATTTCTGCCCTTGTGAAAACTATAGCTGACATTGCTTTAACTCTTGCAGATAATTTTGCCCTGCACCTTTTTAATTTCTGATTTTCAGCTTAATTTTCCTGTGAAACACCTCAACCAAGTGATGCACCATCTTCATCCAACATCCTCTTGCTCTTCACATTGGCAAAGGTGCCTGAGTGAACATTCATAGGAACGCACACACCGAATGAAAATAATACCATGATCTGCACTTGTTCTCAAGGAAACCAGTTTCCTCACCCAGGCAGGAGTCTGGGCTGCTGCAACACCTCACTCAACCTCACAAGCAAGGGATCATGGTCAGGCACATGGAAACCAGAATAAAGGGAGATGAACTGAAATCAACCATTGCTTTCTTTTAAGAACAAGGTCTTTCATGGATCCTCAGAATACAGCCCACACTACTGCTTCTGCAAAACCACAGCTGTATGGTGGTAGCCAGCTGTGGTACAATAAAGCCCAGGGTTAAAGAGAAGTCAGCTATTTAACATGCCCTCCCAAATGAGCTAAGCCTAGCCCACAAGAGGGGGGTAACACAGGGTCACATTATTAACAACACTAATTTATGATTTTGCTCACTAGTTGCTAAACAAATTATGACACTGATAAAATTTCCAAGTGATCAGGCACTAACTACAACTGGCTTCCAGTTCAACAGTAGCACTTAGTTAGTGGGATGTAATCACAGTAACCGATTTTAACATTAAAGGACAGGACTCTGGCCAAAACACAAGTGTACGGTTAACTTTCTCTATTAACGCTTGCACTGAAAATATGGTAGTAAACTAAGCACGTAGGTAGTTGTTTTTCTGCAGGGCTTGGCGTTACCTATGCCAGGTGTAAAGCAGAATAGCGCCAGTGACTTACAGGGATCAGCTTTTTTTGGTTTTGATAGTTTGATCTTCCCTTTTCTCTAGGAAACGCAAGGGAGAAGTGCAGTAGCTCACTGCATTCTGCACTACTCTAAACACACACAAAAACAAAACCCCCCACAACACCCAACACACACCCAGAACATTTAACATGGAAAGCTGTTGGTCAGTAACTCCGACTCGGAGATTTGAACTTAAACAACAAGTGCTGTTTTGCAACACAGCATTGGTAATATTTTATAATCCACAATAGAAACCCTATACAATTTGATTTCACGAACATCAACAAAACCATAGCTGTATCAATACAGAAAACAATTTAATTTGTTTCAAAATAAATATTTGACATACAAAGCACATACAGTGAAAAAGGGTCACAATAAATTACAGATGGAGATACTTGCTCCTTCACTGAAAAAAGCCCTTGATATTTCCAATTTCATACCATCAAATTTATCATTCTTGCTGATTTAAGCACAGCACTAAACAAATATGGATCCCAGTGCTTTCTTTCACAGGTACTGGCATGGATAATTTACTGCAGTGATCCAATTTGAAAATCAGTAGGGACCAGTAAATCGCTGCATAAAAGAAAGAGCGAATGAGGTGCTTTTTCCTTAGTGTCAGCAGCCTGTGATTATTATGTTTATTAGATTTTCTTGAAAGGGCTTCACATTTTCTCAAATATGCAGGGGAACTATATTTCCCCTCTGAGCCCGTACATTAGCATTTTGTGCCTCAGTCCTTGAATACAAGTAAAAGATGAATTTTTCAATTCATTTTAGAAGTTTGTACCATCTGGATGGCACAGAACTAAGCAATGAAGCCCCCTTACCTGCACAGTATCTGCTATTACCACACAGCTAGCTTCTGCAGAGAAGTTAATAAGTAATGCTGACATTTTATGAAAAAGATATTTTTGAATCCACGTTTAAGAGTAAATTCAATTACATTATCCATACTGATAATGCATCTTTGAAATAAAGGATTGCTTAAGGTTCTATCCGTAAAAGGCAATTTAAAACAGCAAAGCCTGACTCTTCCTGTGATTCTAAGAAAATCATAGCACAATAAAAGTTACAGTACAGATACACTAACCAATTTCAGTATATAGTTTACCCACAAATACTTGCACTGCAGCAATTAAAAATTACAGATAATTACAACAGATCAGCACATCCTACTAACATCTAGCATGTAAGTGCTTGCGATCTTACTCTGTTGTTATTTTTCCTCACCAGCAAGATGATGATACTGGGACCATACCTAGTTCTTGTACATGGAAACCATCTTTGACATTGCTTTAAAAGAACATGCTGTTCTAGCTCAATGGTCTTTGCTACCCTTAATCTGAGCACCCTAAGGTACCGTACTTTTGGAAACTGTTTAAGCAGCAGTTGGTATCATTTTGGAAATGGGAGCAGAAACAAATCACAGTTTCCCCTGGACAGTTGTCCAACTCTTGTCTATTTCCTTCTCTGCCAGAGCTCTTACATCCCCTCAGGCAAGTGATCTCTTCTTCCATGCCTCAGTTCCTGTTTGTAAAATGGGCAAGGACTGTACTTCATTAATTAACAAGGAATCTGTACAGGAAATGTTGCAATACCAGGCCTAACGATAAAAAGGTCCAACACAGACTGTACAAAATAACCAGCTACCTTATTAGTTAGGACACTACTATCACATACATAGTTAGCAGCTCAAAAAAGGTTGAAACAAATAGTGGCTCATAATTATACCAAAAAAATCCTTAAAATGTGTAACTTAAAATATTAACAGATATTGTTCCCCTTGAACATCCATCAGAGAAAGGAGCAAAACATAAAAGTGACAGAACAAAAATAACAGTAGAAGTAGAAAATTAAATAAGAGTCAATAAAGGAAAGGATGGCTGCACTAGTGAATTACTTTGTGTGCAAGAAATCCCAGCTGGCATCAGCTGCTCCAACAGACCCAGTGGGCCCTGATGCCTTATTTATCTACAGCTGAGAACAGACAACTCTTATGCTGGAGCATCACTTCTACAGCAAGCTTGTGCACAGCAAGGGGGGGGCTGCCCACAGAATTTATGCAACGTCACTTTAACTTATGAAAGCTGAGATGATAAGAGCAGTGACTGGTGTGATTTATACCAGTGGAAACAACTACCACCTTAGATAGGCAAACTTTCAGCAGGACAAGAAGTTCTCTGCTTCGCATTTGGGGTTGGCAGGCATTTTATGGTCAGTTGCAAAGTTTCTCTACTACCACAGATTTCTGTTACAGGCTCTGCATCACGGCTAGTTGTTGGCAGCAAAGCAGCAGAAACATAGTTTTTAACCTAAAAAAATCTCATGCTATCAGGACACAACCAGCATTTCATGTTTTTAATTTAATCATTAGTATAGAAACGGTCACAAACTGCGGTAAGGAAGCAAGCACAAGGACACAATGTTTTTGCCAGCATTAAGGAAACTCAGTGTTATCATTTAGACAGCTACAGTAAAAATCAAAGTTGATGCAGAGTGCAGGTCAGATGCCCTACTTTTGCTTGGAAGTTTTTCTTACCCCATCATTCCATGTTTTCTTGGCACATCAGAGAAGTGAATTTTACCAGGCCACAAGTAAAATCCAGGCCTCATTTGTCGAGCAACTCCTTGCAAAGCCAAGAACATACTACTAGCCAAATCAAATCCCTTTTATAAAAGATATTCCTCCTCTTGATGCATTTTTAAGACTTAATAGAAAAAGTTAACAAGAAATTCCATATCCACATATAAGCTCTACTTCATTGCACTTTCAGCTCTCAACTGAAATCTCATTCACTTACTCCGTTTAATCTCCCTCATCCATTCATAGAGTTGTATCTCAAGGCTTTGCATCCTTCAGTTAGAATACATCAGATCCAATTTAGACTTTTCTATAATTCAATAGCAGCATACAGGTAAAAGAACAGTAGACTGCACCTTTAAGAGCAGTCTTAGACAAAAAAAGTTTGCTCAGAAGTAACACATTTTGCTTACACTAATTACAAAAGTGTTTATTTGCCTTCCAGTGTGGCGGAACTTAGATAACAAATTAATTTTTAGATCACGGTGCAAAGAGCTGAACGGAGTCTGATGTCACCACTTGACAAATATACCCTGTAAAATGAAAAAGGGTCTAGAACAGTGCTGAAGAATTGAAGCAACAAGAATTAGGTCTAGATTTCTGCTCTAATTAGAGAGTATTGTTGCAGTGCTTATTCTTCAGTTAAATTTTGAAGGAAAGGGTTATAAATTTTTGCACTTTATAAGGCAAAAAATTCCCTGTAAAATCTTTTAGAAACTCACGAGACATTACATCCCAATTCAGAAGCAGCAGTGGGAATGTAAGAACATGCACACATACACACAGGACAGCATTCTGCTCAACTTCCAGGTTCAAGCATCAGTATGTTCTGTTAGAGAGAAAATAAGCTTAAAGAGCCTAGCAAGTTACATTTAACACTCCTTTTATTGCAGTAGAAATTTTAGTTTTTATAAAATCCTCAAATTACAGGATATACATATAGTGAATCTCATTCAAGTCTTTAGCAGCTGTAGAGCATTACTGCATGCAGTTGCTTCTGCAGTGTGCAAGAGTTCTATAAATAGCTAATCATGGTCAGAGAGCAAGACAAGTAGTCAAAGAATCTCATATTCAATTACCAACTGGTTCATCAGTACCAAGAGGTTGAGCAAAAAAATGAAATAAGTATATAAATACATGGCTCTGATCAAACTAACACAACGGGAAAGTCTGAATGATATCCACATCACAAATAAGATAACTCAATAGTTACAGGAAAATACTTTGCTTCAAGACTGTTTCCGAAAGCGTTTCACATAAGATTTCTGACCAAGGAAGAATAGTTAAGTACAGTGCTATAGAAGTTTACAAAAATCCAATGAAACCCATTAAATTTTATGCAGTTAGAATTTATGCAGTACATTAATTACACAAGATTAGGCAAATATTTTGCTTTGAATTTATGGAAAGAAGTTGTGTTCAGACATAACATTTTTTTTCCACGACCTACCTTTTAGCTGCTGGGTGAATGCATAATCAGCACTCAATTGAATATTCACTTCTGTAGGTATGACACTGGCTTCAGATCAGCAATCACATGGATTTATGCCAAGAAATCCTCCACTCATTTGTTTCAGAAGCTGCCTAAACAAGTGCAATCCTTTAAGCAAATTCCCCATCACAATGCGAGTCTCAGAAACTGGAAGAACAATTTATACAGAGCTAGCCTCAGATTAATTTTCTAAAAAGCTGACACACTTGAATTACTGCAGTCCCACATTTGTGTGGACACAAGAAAAAATCTGCAGTGATTTTGTAAAAGTTACTTCGTTTACATTGATTAGTTCACTTAAGAGATGGTTAAAAGTTTAAGCACTGCATCTTTGTCTGAAAAGCCTACAGGTCAGCAATCTGGCTTGGTAAAACATCTTGTTATGACAAGATAACTGCACAGTTTTCCGTGATCAGTCTTGAGATTGCTTCCAACAACGTAATGTAAAACTTTGTCACAATGCAGAAACTTAGGAGAGTTCTTTTCAAGTAGTATTAATAAAAATAGTCTCTCCTTCAGAAAAGGTGTTAACTGTGTCAGCTTGATAGATTTTAATCCCTCTTGTTGAATTCAAAGTGGGCCATGTCTTTACACTTAGTAATTTAGACAAAATGCTTCTACAGATACATTTAGTAAGCAGAAGAATACTGTCCAAAGTGTACTGCATAGGTATGTGTACCAACTGCTATCTACTGGAGACATCCTGCAGCAGCTGTAGTTCAAGCTATCATAAACCACTGAGTACAGACTTCTTAAAGTTTTAGTCAACCTCAAACAATCCTTGATTCCTTAAAAAAAAATTCTGTATGACTGGGCGTGTTTTGGATAGAATGCAGCAACTTTTTTTTCACCAATTACCTATACAGCACAGTAATTTTGATATGCTAAATTTCGTATCATCTCCAAGAAAAGCATATACACATTTTTATACAGCCTGGAGTGAAATCAGTGTAAAACCAGGAATTTATAATCATCAGCAGAAGTGCCAGCTGCTCATAATGTTCACAAAACACAAGTGCCTGAAATTTGGCTATGCAACAGTTGGTGCCAATCTGCTTATAAAGGAAATGCTGCTGAGGCATAGTCTTCTTACAAAAACAGGGCACGAGGGCTTCATTATTAAGTGTTCAACAACAATCCTCAGCTCGGTGAAGAGAGTCCTGAAAAATCAGATTTAAGGAGAGTTTTAAAATCCTACAGCATTTATCAGAAGTAAGTATCATCTAAATCTCTTTTTCATTCACTTCCTCTCTCAACACCCTCCACACACTCTAGTTAGCAAGTTCTTTAAATCAACTCAGTGTTTCAGTATCTTGCATGAGCATCATAATTCTTGCCCTTATTAACTTTACTTCAGCAGCTTCCAGCTGAATATAAAGTCAGCAGAAAAATTCCACCTTCAAGCAAGAAAAAAAACAAACACACCACAAAACACCACCACACTATAAAGCATTTTTCTTCTTTTTTTTTCCTTATCAGAAATAGTGTAAGGAGTTGGGAGTTGTGTGTTTGTGCTGCCTCTTGCCAGAATGCAAGAACCTTGCCTTCTAGAAGCAACTATCAGAAGACAGACATGAGAAATATAACCCACAGTTTCCCCTTAAAACTACATAAATGCCAGCAGAACATCTTGGATAAACTAGTTCTATTGAAAGTGAGGTTTAGCATTGCATGACTTAAATTATTCTCAGACACCAAAGTAGTAAAGTGCCTTCAGAGAATTTTTTTTTTGTTAAAAAAAATCTACTAAGATAGATTTCTGATTTCTTACAAAATAGCAAGGAATAAGAGACGATTAAGTTTATGATTCTCAGACCTGTCTTTGCATACCATGGCAGCCAAAGCCACTTCCTTGGTACTTTAGCAAACCGTTTTCTCATCAAGTAGTGGTCAGACTGGCAAGTATGTTCACAAAAATCTTATGCTACACAATGCTTGTCATAGGAAACATTTTGAAAAAGCACTGACCTGAGCAAATCCTCACAGAAATATTTATGGTTTCAAAGTTTAAAGCAAGAGTATTGGCTTGGCCAACTTTCAAACAAAATCAATAAGGCTCTGTTTTAATTATAATTAACCTGACTGGTGGTTTTAACTAAAGGAGGTAATGATCGAGTTTAAGATCATCCACAGATATTTTTTTTTTTCTGTCAACATTATGCAAGCTCATAAGTGCCTGCTCATGTATAGTCTTAGCCTCAGATAAACCTGAAATCTAAAAATAAGGATATATTTCTGGAAAATGGTTGCAGAACAATTAAAAATAATTTATTCTCCCAAAGCGTAGTTTCAACTATACAAGCACATTCTAAAGTTCCCATTCAAGGATGGTGGTACATTTCAGAAAAGCTCAGTCACATGAAATAAATGTAACCTTGAACCAGCTTTTTTTTTGGCATCCAAGTGTATTCCATATTCTATAATTACCATTTGCAGATTTAGTATTGTGAGTTACACTTCCATTTTACAATGAAAAAATTTCTGAATGCCTAAACACTATGTAGTCAAACATTAACTTCCAAAATCAATTTATAGCTTACCGACAGTATGGATTTCGCCGAGAGGAGTAGCGTAATGTAAGAAATCTATAGTAAATGAATGGCTGGAGGAGACTTCCTTGCCCACTGAAAGAGAATAGAGAAACAGAGCTTAATACCGACCAAAAAACAGCCCCCAAAACAGGACTTCTCCTAATAAAAGCAAGCAAACTACTTAGGCTCAAAAAAAGCTAGACTGGAGTCACACTGGTTCACATAATCTACATTTGACAAAAACGTACGTAACCAGACACTTAGGACAGCAGAAACTTACATTATAGAATAAAACTGCTCAATGAAGCCATTAAAGAAATACTGCTCTTGTAATGATTTTATATTTATGAAGTTTTTTTGTATGCCTGATTTCTGGTGGTGGGCAAAGAATCACAGAAGTGATGGTGGACGCCTGTTCAGTATTAAGAAACGGCTTGCTGGTCAAGCGCAGACATTGGCTGACATAAACGGTCCAGGTACGGCAAGCTTTTTCAGCTCTAACTGTAGCACTTTGAATATCTGGACCATCTTTCCAGTATCTTCTCAGAACACACTGGAGACTATTACAGATGTACTAAGATATTAATGCCAAGCTCCTACCCGACTATTTTAGTTACACTGAAATTAGGTTTTGATACTGTACAAAGCTGCTGTTTCACATGACGGTGCTGTAAAACAGTGAAAGGGCAGTATACAAACCATACAGAGCAAAACACAGAAATACCCTAGGTTTAAATTTGATGACTGAAGCTTCTTTATCTAGCACAATATTAAAAAGCTCTATTTGAAGTTGAACACGACAGTTCCAGCAACTAAGGCTCCTTCAAGTATAAGCAATATCTTAACCCAGAAGAAAAAATATAAAATTAAAAGGAAAGTGAGCTACAGGAGGGGTAAAAAAGGAAGTCTTGCACCTGTACAGTATTTACAAGCAATTTAATATGCTAAAACAGTTTAAAGAACAAATTCTCACAATAGCTGCATTTAACCATTATACAATGTTTTATAAGATACACGATCTTTTATAAGCTTCAATATCTACTCGCTGACATATCAAGTAGCAACACTTCACATAGTAAATTCTCCAGAGAGAGAGGGAGAGGAAAACCAAGTTCTCCTAAAGAGAAGTTTAAAGCACTTTAAAGTTTCAGATACTGGATACAAAGTGTATCTGTCAGTTGGTAAATGGCCTTAAATGAAAGGGAGTCCTTCAGGGCTGAAGCACTGAAGTGTTCAGCTGACACATCAAAAGATAAAGACAAATTATGCATTCTGTCAACTTCCAAGAAGATAAAGCCTCTCTTCTGTTGTCTGCTCTCACTGTGCTATGACTTGCATAGAACAAAGGACATTATTCCCCCTCCAAATATTAAAAGGCGATGACCCAAACTTCGGTGACTGACAGGTCATTATGCCTATATGACTCCAGTAGGATTCCAACATCCATATGCTCAAGATCCCTAAAATGACTTCAACAGGCTGCACAGCAGGCAAAACCAAATGGAATTAAAGGAGACAAGGGTCACTGGTCAGAAGTAAGACAGGAGAGGACATAACCTACTCCTGCGTGCACACTTTTAGCACAGTGAAATTTCATGCAACTTAAATTTCTGGAATCCAATAGTCAAAAATAAGAGTTCATTTTCAGTGAAGCTGAAGATCTTAATATTCTATTACACTGACCAAGATTAAAGTTATTGAATAATGTAGGAAAATGCAAGTTACAGACCTGAAAAACTTTTATTTGACCCAACAACGTCACCCATGCCATGAAAGGGTAGGAGTTTTGGTGCTCAGTTTATAATAGTGAATGCTTTTTGATGTCATGCTGCACCAACTTGAGAAGTTTGGGAATCACATAAATTTAACTGAGTTAAAGCCCTGATCATCCAGAACCATACAAATGGAGATCTGTGACCCACAGAAAACTCGATTGCAAAAAGTAATCCTGTGTAGAAAGTTTCTAATTCTGAAAATATTTATGGTAATTCTTACCTGAAGAGCATAAAAACCGTAGCTGGCATCAGGAAAATTTCATTGCATGCAATGAATTTTAGAATATTCTGTTGATTAGCATTTAATTTCTCTAAAAGATTTCTTAGAAAAGGCAGGCTATTTGAACTTCGTGCCTTTAAAAGAAGAAAAAAAACGTTGCCAGAAAACATACAAGTTACACTTATCTTCTCTAGCACAAAGAAATCAAAATACTAAGTTATTTACAACTCATTTCAGCAATTTTAACACCAGATCCTTTAAAATTATTGAAACTAGTATCCCAAAGGAAACTCCGTAATTACATACAGTTCCATTAAAAACATGAGATGTTTTTATTCCCTCACCCACCCATTTGAGGTTTAAGACTTATTCTGTCCACTAGGAGGAAGTACCTATAGCAACAAGATAGCCCAGCTAGGAGCACCTGGCTGGAGTTACATTAAGCTGCACAAGGCAGTTCATTGAGCAGCAGGTTCAACTGGAACGTACTTTGCTTGCTAGCCTCACCCTGTAGTTCACTGTTTTACTACTGAAACAGAACATTAAATTGCACAGGCTATGGTTTAGCTTGAAAAGACGAGTCTTAATTTTCAACTTAACTGTTACACAGCTTTTGCTTCCTTCAAAGAACAACATTTAAAGAAAAAGAATTAGTGTGAACTCCAACATAGAAAGGGACAGGGGGAATCCAACCCCAAAAAAGACTTCTCAGATTCTCTGTGCTGAGATTCCATACTATGATTTCACTCTTAACTCCTCCTAACGTAGCTAAAGGAAACCATAGCTGCAACTCTTTTTATAACCCCCAAGAATAGCAACAGTATTAATCATATCATACGGCATACCATACTTACATCAAGAACCTTCTTTGTATACGTGGCAGCATGAAGCAAAGAGAACAGCAGAACTGGAAAAATACTCACTGAAGCAAGTCATAAGGAAAATCATAGGCGGCACAAGTGCTACATTTCTCTGTGATGTTATGCTAACACACAAGTCACAGCGTGATGGCTCCTTGCAAGAGGTTGACTGGAACGACTTACACTGGATTAAGACGTCTATGTGTCTAACATCTATACTTACAGCTCTTCCTTTGCTTCCTACACCTCCTCACTATGCATTTTTAATAACTTCAAAATGTGTGTGTATGCAGGTACATGAAAGTACAACATACACCATTACACACCAGTGCATTTCTAACAAAATGCATTCTTTCTGCATGAAAGACACATATGAGGTTACTACTTACGGTCTATCAAATATACATAGTCATAATATTTTTTTATTAAGAGGTACTACAAAATGCCTTTCTTTACCAAAGAACATGCAGGTGCCAGCCATTCAGATTTTAGAGAGCAAGAACATAAACATTCCTCTGCCAGAGACATTTTAAGAGTAAGATACTCTTAAGATATGAAGCATACGTATTAAGTAGCACAAAGTCAGTTCTTACATGTCACCTTTGACAAGCCACAGAAGTCTTTTTTTTTGCAGACTTTATCTGTTTAAAAACTTAACTGAAAAAGGTACTACTGAATAATTGTCTCCCTACATGATAAATGTTCTAGTTACAGTGAGGAGTCATATATAAACCATGTACTAGCAATAAATGAAAGTTACCAACTTCTCAAAGTATCACTTGAGGCTGGTGATAAAAACCTCTGAACTTAAGTCTCAGGAAAAGAAAATCTAAGCAGCCAGAGACTGCAGTGCACTAGTTATAGAGGTGATTAACCTGAATATGGATCAATCAACATAAGTCTCTCCTATTTTACATAGAGCATGTTCTATGAATAGCAAACATATTCTAGTTTAAACTAGTTTTTCAAGTCACAGGTGATGAAAAGAATGAAGTTTTGAAGATATTTAAAAATGTTACCGGGCTGACACAAGTAAAGGATACTTGTAACAGGGTAGGAATTCACAAAGATAAGAGAGTAGAGCAGGTAGTGGCAGCTGTCCTCCAGCAAAGCCTGGGCCAGAAAGGCCCTGCTCAGCTGAAAGTGCGGTAGCCTTTGGTGTAGTCGGAGGGCACTAGTTAGAGCATTTGCCAGCAAGGCACGCTGATAAAAGCTTGCTGCTTCATGCAACCTGCAAATCATCAGAGGAGATGTTACCATATGAACCAAGCCCCTGCTCAGAAGTTTTCCACCCTTGAGAATAGCATCACAATCCCACAATACCTGAACTATTTCTATTATCATACATAAGCACTAAAATACAACGTAAAAACTGGAAACACTGACTTAACAGTAAGTGCCAAAGATAAAAGAACTCAATATATTATTCCATAACTACACACTAAACATGCATTTCCCACTCCAGTTGCTCAACACATTTTCCAAACACACCTAGAAGTGCTTTAAACCAACCTAAAAATCTGTAAACTGTTTTGACAAAATTATCCAAATAAGCTGACTAATAGAAATCTACCCTTACTTGAAAAACAACTCTATGAAAAGGGAGTGTAGTTACTTTGTAAATTTTAATGCTATTGTACAATATTATAATACATACCCTAGAAGAGGCAGGACAAATAAAGCCGAGCAGTAAACCGTGAACAAGCGGGAAATCCACATTGCTGTATCCAACTTGTTAGCCATCAGGAATTGCTACATTAGGAGAAAAGGAAAAACCCAACCCCCACAGAAGTCGGTATCTTAATATTTGCATACAATGAACATTCTTCCCTTCTGTGTTAAATTGCAACTCTTTCTCCAACTTTGAGTAGAAGCAAATTATAGCTTGAAGCAAAGAGCATATTTTAATTCTGTACAAAATTTGACTCACCAGTGTTGCTAACCAGATCAAAAATAAACAGGGTGCCTCAGAATCAAAAGGCTCCTTTGTACATCACAGTGAAATACAGAGGTAAGATCTCACATGGAGGTAGTTTTTCCTAAATAATCTAACTTCACAAACAGCCAGCTTCAAAAATGTATGATGCAAAGTCTTTAGACCTGACTTTTGCATGTATTGCTTCAAGGATCCTTTTAGAATACACTTCACACACCTGGGCCTGCATCTCCACGCTTCTTACGGAGGGGGAAAAAATGGAAGGAGTCAGGTAAAGTTAGCATAACTACATCTTAAGGAAGGTGGCATCATTTTGGCCTACGTATTCGTGGCCTCAAAAAAAGAAAAAAGCTTTTAACAGTAATCTAGCACCTCTCCTGTTGAGCTCTCCTTCACCACAGCTCTCTTCACACCAGATATAGCCCCTGCACCAGAAGGGCCCTAATGAAACACAGCATGCTTTTTTTTTTTTTTTTTTTTGGCTTTTAGGTGGCTAAGAAACAAACACCAGCTTCCTTTCACCTGGAAGAGCTCAAACTTTAATATTTATTTTTTCTGAATTTGAACCAGTTTTTGAAGACTGCTCTTTTCCTCGGTGTTCCTAGACCCTTTTTATGAAAGCGACCGGAGATTAACCTGGGTGACCTGCAAGGGCGTTCACACCATTACCCACTGCCTTACTTGCAGGACATAACCACAGAGGCGTAGCTGCTGCCCCCGGGAATTCGTCCCGACGGGGGTATTTTGCGGAGCGGGGGCGCAGCGACAGCACATTTCCCACCCGACAGCGGAAGCACCGCTTCCCCCTGCCGGTGCCTGGGCGAGCAGCCGGCCCGTGTCGCCGCTCCAGCGGGACGGCAGGGCCGCCGGCCCAGGACCCTCACATCCCGCCCTGAGCCGGGCCGCCGCCGCGGCCTGCTCCCCCTCCCCGCCTCCGGGGGCTCCTTACCACGGCTCCGCCGCCGGCCCCGCCTTGCATGGGCCCGTTCTGCGTGGAGTCCGCCATGGCCGCACCTGCGGGGAGAGAAGCGCCTTAGCTCGGGCCGCCGCCGCCTCCCGAGCTCCCGGCCGCGACCGCGACCCACCGCAAGCGCCGCAAACGGCAAAGCGCCTCGCACCGGGCACCGCCGCGCGCTCCCCGGATATGGCCCGACGTCACTTCCGTCGCGGCCTGCCGGGCAATGTAGGCCCGGCGACGTCACACCGCCCTCACGAGGGCTCGCTGGGGGGTGGCACCCGCTGGAGGGCAGGAGCGCGCGGGGCGGGGACACGACCGCCCCTTCCTCCGTTGCCCGTCCGTGATGTCACCCGGGGGTCGTCACCGTCACGGGTTCTCCGTCGCCTCCCCAGTGATGCGGTAGCGCCGTGACGTCACGCGGGAATGACGCCACGTGCAAATCAGGGCGCCTCAGGCGGTGCCGGTGGGTGGGGGCGTGGGCCCGGCCGGGCACCGGGGGGGCCGCTGGGAGGGTGGTCTGGTCTCTGGCCTCGGTCCCGGCGGGTGGGGGAGAGAGGGGGAGAGACCGCGGGGTTGGAAGCAACACAGCTACTTCAATGAAATGTTAATATTGAAATAATATAAGGAAATATAATAAAATATATACAGTATTTACACAACCGTGTCAAGCTCACTACGGGAAAGACATTGAGGGGCTGGAGCGAGTCCAGAGAAGGGCAACGAAAATGGTGAAGGGTCTGGAGCACAAGTCTTGTGAGGAGCGGCTGAGGGAGCTGGGGGTGTTCAGCCAGAGAAGGAGGCTGAGGGGAGACCTTCTCGTTCTCTACAGCTCCCTGACAGGAGGGTGCAGAGAAGCAGGGATTGGTCTCTTCTCCCAAGTCACAGGCAATAGGACAAAAGGAAACGGCCTCAAGTTGTGCCAGGGGAGGTTTAGATTGGATATTAGAGAAAATTCCTTCACGGAAAGGGTTGTCAAACATTGGAACAGGCTGCCCAGGGAAGAAGTGGAGTCACCATCCCTGGAGGTATTTGAAAGATGTGTAGACATGGTGCTAAGGGACACGATTTAGCGGTGGACTTGGCAGCGTTAGGTTGATGATTTGACCAGATGATCTTAAAGGTCCCTTCCGACCCAGGTGATTCTCTGATTCTAAGGTCCCAGGGTGACGATCTGGGTAAGTCCCAGACTTGTCTCAGCTATTGATGAGTGCTGGAGTCAGGAACACACAGATCAGGATCAACACAGATGAACAGAGTCCTCCCTGGATGCCGGCCATTGAAGGAAGAGGCTGACCCTTTGATCCCTCAGCTTTTACGCTGAGCATGGGGCAGATGGGATGGAATACCCTGTTGGTCAGTTTTGGGTCAGCTCTCCTGTCCGCTCCTCCCCACAGGTGGGACCCCCTCTACTCTTTTCCACTTCTGACCCTCCAATGTGGTACACACCAAAAGTGAGCCGATCTTGGCTGTCACGGCAGTAAGTGTAAGCAGGAGTTTCTCTGCGTACCACCCCTTGGCACTCACTATAAACATCAAGCCTTGTCTCTCTGGGAGCTGATCCTGTCTGAAAAATACACTGTTAATTTCAGAGAGAGCGGTCCATCAGGAGAGGTTTAGCTGAAAAGTAAAATTACTGAACAGAAAATTGGTGCTGTTTCACCTCAAACCAGGACAGTTCCCTATAATGTAAAAAGGAAGAAAAAAAAAAAAAGCGCTCCTTTTCAAAGCTGCATGATCCCAAACATTCGCTCTGTAAGCAGTAAATTAAAATGTAGCAGCTTTGAAATAAGTTTGTGAAGTCTTTGGTCAATAATCATTAAACCTTAAAGCTAAGGAGCGTTAATCAAGTGCAGGTCTATCAGCGGTGTTGGTGGGAGGACAAAGCAGAAGACACCAGCTCGCTCTGCGGCATGCAGCACACACCATTCACAAGGTCTTGGAGAGGGTTCCTCCTCCCCTTATTAGTCTGATCATTGTCTTAATATTGATATTTTTTTTTTTTAATGATCTGTGCCGGCTGGCGATGCAAACATGTTTCTGTTCTCAGCTGGAAGTCTGCAAATGGAGTATAACTCAGCTGAAGTGGTGGCAAAATAAAAGAAAACTAAGCGCGGACCTCAAGACTGACACCTTTCTTCGACTTTTAGATGGGGTTTGTCCTCCTGGGTCTCTCTCAAGGATGAGCATCAGGTTCCCCCTTCTGGCAGCCTGGGTTCCAGGACAGCAAGCCGTCTGGTCCAGTTTCCAATCATTCCCAGATGATTTCAATTACTCTTTGGCTGAAAAAAAAAGAAAAAAAAAAGAAAAAAAAAAGAAAAAGCCATCTTTTTGTGACCAAGGATGTTGGAATCAACATCCACAATCAGCCTCATTTCTGGCTTATGATAATTGAACTTGAAGATTGATTGGAAGAGACTCGGGAAGACATCAGGAGAACGTCTAATGATGTAGGTTGATGGGGAAGGAGCAAAAGAAGAGCCAGCTGATAGGGTTCTAATACCGTAACAATTACAAGTAGACTAAGGCTTGAGGCTAATTAACGCTTTTTAAAGTGAAGATGCAGAACATGATCTTCCCCTTGTCTTCCCGGCCGTTCGTCTCTTACTAAAGTGGCTGCAAAGCAGGCACAAAGAGCTACCTGCTGGTTTGGGACCATTTTTTCTGCAGGTGGAGGAGACTCTTGGGGTGAAACAGCACCAGAGAATTGGGACTCTGGGTGTGTTTGCTGCCTGTTCCCAGGTGAGCAATGAAAAGACTGACAAACCCTTAGGCTAAACCAGAATTAAGGCTTTGAATGTTACCCCCGTAAATTAAGTCTCACCGTTACCAGATTATTTTCCTTATTACAGAAGAAAAGATTACTCGATAGAAAAAGCACCGAGGTAGCGTGGCCGAGCGGTCTAAGGCGCTGGATTAAGGCTCCAGTCTCTTCGGGGGCGTGGGTTCGAATCCCACCGCTGCCAGGAGTGTTTTTCCTCCTTCAGCCTGAGATGCAGAGGCTGATCTCACATCTGAGATGTGCTGGGTACACTGGAAGTCTTATGGGAACGAGCCCTGAGGCAATAGGAACTGGGGAGTCACAGATAAAACACCTCAAAAGAAGGCCACCTGCAGAGCAGTATGAAGGAAATGCAGCTGACTGTTAAACTGAAATGTCACAAGGCGAAAAACCTTCTGCTCGCTCTTCAAGCTTGTGTATTTCTTAAACAGACCTAGAGCGACAGAATCAATGTCTGTACCAGAAGTGCTAATTTATTTCTTAGCATTTGTAATTTACGAGGGACTGAATACACACGCGCACAGAACATTGATTTCTACACGTGCTTTGCTGTCTGTCAGTCATAACACTAAATTTTATATTATCTTTTTACAAAAGTTGTCTTTCACAGATTAACTTTAGTTTAATTTAAGTAGAATGTTAAGCCATTGTTTATTCCCAAAAGTTCACAGAATCACAGAATCTTCTAGGTTGGAAGGGACCTTAAAGATCATCTTGTCCAACCGTCAAACTAATTTTGACAAAAATAAACACCCACACAACAAACAAAAAGCAACACCATCACTAAACCGTATCTCCCAGCACCACATCAACCCGTCTTTTGAACACCTCCAGAGATGGTGCCTCAACCACCTCCCTGGGCAGCCCATTCCAATGTCTGATAACCCTTTCGGTGAAAAAATTTTTCCTAATATCCAGCCTGGACTTTGGAAAAGCTGATAAGGAATATGGTACTTAGCCCTTTACAGCCAATGTGTCCCCTTTCATTTATATAAATTTTTCTTTTCCCAACTTTCCCCTTCACTTTTGTTCTGCGTCTGTTGCTGCTTCCTGTTTGATATAGTCTCTCCCGTCGAGTAATTCGTTCCGTGCTACTGTTCACTTTAACTTGAGAGAAGACATTAAATTATACCTTAAGGAATCGAGTTTCAGCTATTGGCTTCTCCCTGCCCCAATTCTCTGCTCTAATGGTGCTGATTGAGCAGAGAGGAGGGGCAGAAATTGATTCCTCTGTTATTAATGGTATGGTTTCCGACAGCTGTAAGGGGGTTCTTCCGGACCATCAAGGCACCAGTTTGCTTTCATTGGTGACTGATAGTTCAGATATTTAGAAGAGTATCATTGCAATTGCTGATGACTCATCTGCCTCATTAGCAACACAGTTCCATTTCTCCTCCGTGGCAGCCCAACACAACCAGCACAGAGGGATCTGAAACTGTAACTAACGCAGTTCTCTCTTTCCCCCCAGTAAATTTATAAGCCTACCAGAGAATGATTGGCAGTAATGATACCTGGGATCAGCACTTTCTCAATTTAAGAAAATATGGATGCAAAGAGATATATTTTAACCTTTTGGGCCCAAACGTATACACTTACTTGCACTCACCCACTTTGAAGTCTTGGGAAAAAAAAATGTAACACCTTAGTATGTCTGTAAAATAATTCACATATTTTAGAAATATATGAAAGAAAATATGTAATGCTTTGCATTTGTTTAGTGCCAGCTGAGACTCTCCAGACACTGCAATTTTACTAATGCTCACAACATCACTATGAGTTAGATGTTCAATTAAGACTTGGGGTCAAAAGAGAGAGGCAACGTAACTTGTAGGCACAGGACCAGTAGCATTGCTGGGCTGGAAACAGAATTCACTGTTCCTGAGTCCCCATTGCCACTTCCTTCATAGTCACTACGTGTTTTCAGATGAAATCATTTGCAACACTTCATATGTAATTTGAAGCCAGTTTGAATATCCAAAGAAGGAGGAGGCTTTTATGGTGTTTCTAATTAGTTACTGAGAACCACATTACAGACACTATGGAAATATTTTATAAACAACAATTATTAAACAAATTTTGATGGCCATAATCAATATTTTCTAGTATTTTGCATTACAGGTGGTTTTAAATTTGAACTTTTTATTGTCTTTTTAATAACATCACCATCAGAAGCATGCAATCTTTTGTGGCCTCCAGTGGCTTCAATTCTCAGTCATTTTAATGGAAGCTGACGTAGCATTGTTTAGGGGGTGTTCACCACCTTGCAGCACGGAGCACATGAGGTTCAGATAATGATTTATCTTTTTTGTTCCTCTTGGTTTGAAAGAAGGTACTGTTGCTAGCATCTGCATACAGTTTTCATTTATTTCGAATAAAAGCGAGAACATTCCTCCAAGGTCGACAGGATTGCCGTTCCTCGTAGCCAAACTGGCTCCATTATTTGTATCAGTAGTGTATAACGCAAAGCTAAAATAAGTTTTTATGCAAATTTGTAATGAACAATTTGGTTCTTGTTTGTGGTTATCTCAAGCTGGCTCCCCAAATCTCAAGGAACAATAAAGGACATCGGGTCAATGCCTGTCACATTTTTCAGAAAAAGAAACAGAAGTCTTCTGTCTCTCTCTACCAGATTGCTTTGTGATTTTTGCTCGATGGTCTGTAGCAATATCAAACATGGTCTTCTTTCTTTTCCCTCACAGCTGGAGTTTCCATTTATTCACCCTTCCTGGAAGGATTACCCTTTTAATCACTGAGTGCCTGCCAAAGCAGTGAAAAAGAGAAACCACAACCTTTTTGAAGATGTGCAAAACAGGATGATATTCCTTCCAGTTACTTTTTGTGTCAGCATTTTCATAACTTTCAGCATTTTGGTATATCTCTGTGTTATTAAGTTACATGACACAGAAGCTGCAAGTGTAAGCTTAAGATGATACAATGAGCTATGATAAATTTATATATATCTTTTTAGATTAGAGGTACGGCACAAGGCTTGGCATGTGATTGCATCAGAGGGCAGCCTTACAAGTGTATTTTATTTGCAATGTCCAATCCACGAAGGACATGAAAAATACTGGAAACTTAAGAGTGGAAAGAAAAATGGGCTAGTGTTCTTTTAATAAATGGAAGGAAGGTTATAAAGATTTTAGAATTCTGCAGCAAGTGACCATATCAACAAATGGAGGAACACGGTGAATTATAGATGTGAACTTTCGACTACCTGTACTGCCTGATTAGAAATAGTGCAGCAGGAAAGGTTGATAAGCATCCGCTTGCAAGCTTGAAGAAATATCTGGAAGTGTATTGATCAATGCTGAACTCAGTATTGTGTTGTTGGTAAAAAGCCCCTTTCCTCCTACTGATCACAGGTTACAATGAGGGAATAGAAAGAGGACAAGGGACAAACCCCCAACGCTGTGAGCTTCCCCAGGGAGAAGTTGAATTCATGATGCAAGGAATGTTGGCTGTGTAGAAGGTGCAAAGGAATATTCCCTTTCTGAAATGCTATCTGCTATATGAACTGAGCAACAACCCCACAAATTTTGGCGACAATAATAAGCGACATGGTATTGCATTAATAACTAAAGACTAATAACACTAATCTGTGGTCCGGTCTTTTTCAACAGAGATATTCATGAGCAGGGTTACATTTCTGCCACTCATTCAGCAGAAGCAGATGTTTGCAGATAAATAGTTAGGGTTGCAAGCTGTATAAGCTGAATGAAAATGAACCATCCTGAATTTTTCTGCTTTTATCTGAAGGTCACACAAGCCAAAGACTTCCCTCGACATGAGCGAACCAGTCAGAATGTGGGGAGTCCCACCCCGTTCATATACAAAACTTTTCTTGCACCCACAGCAAATGTGGGGGCTGCACAGTTTTTGTTCTCTGCACCCCCAAAGCTGCCTCTGGTTTCATCCATAAGCATCTTTAAATGTTTGTTGATGTCTGTCAGTATCAGCTGTGCTCTTAAGAGCAAGATTACAAAAGTACATTACAAAAGTATCTAGGCAGTAAATGTTTTACAGGTGTATAAAGAAATCCTTATTAAAATTAGAAGAGGCTTCAGAGAGAAGCTTTTGATTTTGGACAGATTTTACGTAATCTGGTATGTCTTCCTAACCAGGGTAGGTTCCAATGGTCTCATTTATTACATCATACAAATTATTCTTGGTCTTCTACCACATTCTCCAGGTGCTGAATTTTCAAAAGCACCTTGCAGTACAGATAAACTCTGAAATCGGTAACTTTCTGCACAATTTTTGAGATCCCATTCAGAAATTCAGTCACAGAAAACTGGGTGGATGATGACATGATAGGGATATGTGGAAATATTTTTAACATTTGATATTTTATATTAAATTGTTTAAACTCAGTGGGCTGACATCTTCTGTAGACATTTTGTTGCTATTTTTTTTTGGAGGGGGGTGTTTTTATTCATTCCCAGCATATCCAGTTCCAAACATAGGAGGCAAATACTCCAAGGGTTACAGTTTATATAATTAATCCCTTTATTTTTTATTTTATTCTATCTAATTTAATTAGAGTTATCTAGGTTTATAATCATTGCCAAAAAAAGTATATGCATATTTTATCCAACTGGTTTTTGTGGCCACTGATAATCAATAAGAGCTTCGAACTTAGAAAAGATAAAGAATACATGGAAAGACAATCAGGTTAATTAGATTTGTCCTTCCAAACAGTCATAGGTAAAGTCCATCCATTTAAATCTGATCTAATCATGTGCTGAAGTGGCGTGAAATTGAATGAAATCAAGCTGTCCATATCCCAGGAAATGTTCTTGCTGAGATATAAAAATCCTCAAGGATACCAATTAGTCAGATAGTATACTGATAAGTCAAGGATAAGTTTCTCACTCAGTCATAATGCTTCCGATTTATATATTGACCACAGTGGCTGGTAATGGAAGCATATTCTTTGAGGCTCATAACTTCTTGTTGAATTCAGCCTTCCGTGTTACAACTTTTGCAGAAAAGATCTATCTTGCATTTCTTCTTTGGCAATCTTTGGTTGCTTATATACAGGCACTAGTAATTAGTTTATTAGGGAGGTAAAATACAGGGGGTTTAGAGTTCAAGGGAGATATCTGGCATTATAAAAAGGAAATTGTAAGCAATCTAGAGAGGGTCATAAGTAAAATGAAGAGCTAAACACGGAGCAAGATTATTGACATGTGTGAAGGACTGGCTGGCTGAGAGAGGCAACGTAAACATAGTCCAGCTGGCCGAGCAGGAGCTTGATAAGCACCGTACACAGCTCTTTTAATTGTTAGAATAATGAGGACACTCTGCCCTTGGATGTAGTTGTTATATGATAACGGGATGCCTGTGGTCGTACAGGCGTGAGAAGAAAGGGGAAAACATGTAGCTGTAGATAAGGAATTAGGGGGGCTAGATAGTTATGGAACTAACCAATCCTGACCTTGTCTTTTGTAATATGCATGAGCTAATTATAACAGGGCATAAAAGACTACTTTGCTATTCAATAAACGAAGCCTGCTGATCACTCACATTGAGTGCGCCTGTCTTCCCTCCGCCGTGACAGACATGGATGACAGCTTCTGAAATATAGTGGTCAGTGGTGTATCAGGCAGTGGCACGGGAGGAGATGCACAGGGAATTCAGGGAATGTCTGTAGAAAACTGTCTGTACTCACAGTTAGCTTCTTCACTGAGGTTTAATGAGGCTTTTGGTGAGTAATACAGTTTATTCTTGTTGATAAGAATTTTGATGAGTTGCACACTTATGCAAAGTAAGCAAATGTCCTTGATCTCCTTTTCCTAATCAAAAGGTAAAACAGAGATTTTAAAAAATTCTTCTTTGACGTACATACGGTTGCCTTATGTTACACTTTGTACAAGAGCACTATGAATAGTTCTGTGGTAAGCTGTCTGGCATCTTTGTTCTAATCTTCATGGATGACATTGATGCCTTGATTGAAAACCTTGATATATTAAAAAGTCTGGCAAGCTTGTCATGTAATTCCTTCTGAGTCATTTATCTGTGGCAAGAAACAGTGTGCAGATGTAAAGTGTAAAATAATTCTGACAGGGGCAGGAGAAAAAGTTGTGGAACTTCACCTGACATGACAAAATTCATGTTGCAATGACAGCATGGGTAATTACTATCCTTGGAAAGATGCTTAAAGGAAAGGGAACCCAGCCAGCGCTCATAATAATTGCTGTGATAGTCCATTGGGGAGGCAGAAGCGCTGAGAAGATGTTCTCAACAGGTAAACTCATGACAGGTGAGGTAGGAAAGAGAGGAAGACGGTGGGCCACAAAGAGTCATTCATGCTAAGGGTTTTAAGCAGCAGTCTAGGATTAAGACTGGGAGGGTGGATAAAAAGGAAAATGGGAAAAGAATATGAAAAGGGAAAGGTGTAATTTGCACAGTAATTTTAGCATAAGTGGAAAAAATCAGAGAAATAGATGTATTAAAATAGATAAAGGAACATCAGTCAGGAGAAGGTTGAAGTGTAAGAACTAGAAGATATTTGGCTTAGTGACAGGAATGCGCTTGAGAAATGGGAGATGAACAATAAGAAATGAGAATAATTTCCATGTGGCAGTATATTGCTCAGAGGTTGCAGAATCTGCATCCTTGGAGATTTTCAAGACTCAGCTATGACCCTACTTTAAGGGAGAGGTTGGGTCCACCTGGCCCCTGGGTTGCCTTCCAATCAATATTTGTATGATTCTGTGAAAAATGAAGGTCTTAAGCAGCAAAACTGAAGAAACTGGAACAAGTAGTGATGGGTGTGACATCCACCATCGTCAGGATAGCTAATACATGATGGAGTAGGAGGCGTGGTTGTTAAGGGGTACTGAAGGATAAGGACTCTTAAGGATTCATAGAAATTAAAGTGATGAGTAACAGTGAAGCTTAATAACAGAGTACACATTTTCATGAGTTCCATCACTGTGAAAAATGTTGATTTCTAAGGTACAGTTGAAAGAATACAGACTATGTGTAACCATATAGTGCAGCTATTCTGAAGTGTTACAGCTCACAAACTCCCTCACCAATACTGCATCAACAAGCTGAGCTGCTACATCAATCTTGGGTTTGGAAATAATACAAATATTGTAAGATAACCATCTATTGAAAATAACGCTGGACTGAGCAATTGCAAGTTGATGTGGTTTAAAATAAATTGAAGAATAAACAAAAGATATTTATCTAAGCTCTTTATATTTTGCAGGAATATCCATCAATAAATTAAGTAAATGGTTAGTGATGTCCTCTGTTCAGAAGAATTCAAGTAAAGGTGAAGTAGGAAAATAAAAATTGTATATGTTGTAGCAGGATGTCTGCAATTCCTTCCCCTGTTTTTTAAAATGGCCAGGAGGAAAAAAACCCCTCAGTTTCAGGTAGTTCAGGCTGCTGGAGGAGAAGACAGGGAGGTTGCTACTGATGCCACCATGCTCACATAGATCTGAATGAATACATGCTAGAGAAAAGCTATTGGAAATAAACATAATGGATGAGATTTCTTAATGTAACAACCAACCAAAAAGAAATAAATTGTAAATCGTCTGAAAGTCAATGTAAGTTTGTGAAAGGTGACGAATAGAGTTGCTTTTCTATAAAAAGGAAATGTAGTAGATTTCAGCTATGTCATCAGTTAAAAAAAGTCATGGTGCTGCATGGCACTGCTAGTGGAAATGGAGAAGAAGGGCATTAGAGGAACTGCAGGTAAATAAGGAACGGGTTTGGGCAAAGATGGCAGAGATTAAAAGGGGAAGGCTGATAGGTACGTACTAGTGTAGTTCCTTAAAGATAAATTGCAAGACTCTTCTTCTTCATTATGCTTATAATTGCATAATGGCACAGGTATTGGTATGGAGATAGGGTTATCTGCAGTGTTGCAAAGATAGGAGGCATCTTCAAGACAAATAGAGTGCTTTATCAGGCATAAAAAGTCTGAATGCCTTCAAGAGTTTGAGAAATAGGAACAAGACCAAATTCATTATTACCAAATGCAAAATCATAACCATGTGGTCTCAAGAAAACTGCTGGTCTAAAGAAGCAACATCTGGAACTGGTGGAGCTGAAAGTACCAGACTACCAGAGCATGAATATGAGCTGCCAAAATGATAGGCAGGGTGAGGGATAAACGTGATCTTCTAGACAATAAGAAGAAATAGGGAAATATTATTGCCATTGTATATGGCACAGATGAAACCTCATTCACATCGCACTGTATAGTTCTGGTGACTTGACTTCAAGAATAAGGAACTGAAACAGGAGTGTAGAGAGTTGTATTCTTCAGGGGAATAGCTGCTTTCATGAGAGGACAGTAGAAGATAATTGCTCTGCGTTAGTTGGGTAACAACAGGACAGGCATGCAATTAGTGAAGTTGAAGTTGATACAAAAATAAATGGGTATAAATTGCTTATCATGTATTTAGAGCAGAAGTAAGAAATAGCCTCCTAACCAAACAATCAGAATCTGTAACAGCCTTCCAGTGAGAACAGTGGAATTAAAACTTCTAAATACTCTTAAAATGGAATTTAGTAAGTTTATACAGCTTGACAACCCGGATGGTTCCTCCTGGGATGTTAAGCAGAAATTCTCTTTGAATCATCCTTAGAGGGTTTTAGTTAATTATATCCGTTCATTGGGAGGCATGAAACAGCATCAGACATGATTGGTTTTACTGTTTTGGTTTAAAGGACACTGTGAACATATCCACAAAATGAAGAAAAATTCAGTGGTTAGTGCGTCCTTTGAGATCTGCTGCTATCTTTGTTTTAACCTGAAAAAAATGCTGATAGTGTAGATATATTAAAATTCTAAATAACGATCCATTTTTCAGGGCAAAAATATTTCTCCATCATGAAGCTTTATTCAAACAGATGGAAATTAAAATATTTTGTGATTTATTTTTTTTTTTAATACTCTCAAAACAAAAATGTGCTCTGCAATTTCTGAGGTCAAAAGAGTTTTGCAAGACATCTGAGAAAAAAATCATCTCTGAGGTTCTGGGACTAAAATGAGATTCCATAGTGGATCCCATAGTCAGATGATTAAAATTTCCCTAAAAACTTTCCCCCTACTTTGGAACTGGAAAAAAAAAACATCTTAGAAGTGTCTAGAATACAAGCCACCGGACAGGTGAAAGGTCTATAATTGCTGTCTCCAAGCACAAGGTACAATCTTGGGTTTCATTTGAATTTCCAAACACCAATCTCTCAAATTTTATTGAAACTTTTCAAAGGTCAAGTTCCAGTCTTTGGCCTCCTTTCGCATATATTTTGGGCACCATCCAAGCCAAACAAGTCAGAACTTTGTTCATCAGCTGTAATTCCAAGATCAGCCCTTCCTCAGTACCGTCTGGATGCTTTGAATATAGGGTAAAGCTAAGCTAACAGCCTGAAATATGAACAGAGAGCAGGTCTTGAAATCCACAACAAAGACATGGTAGTTTTGGCCAGGACCCCAATTAATCACCCAATTAACATGGTACCAGCTTTCTGATGTTGTCCGTGGCCAAGAAAAGGATGCTACCAGAACTGTAGAGTTAAAAACATGCTAACCATAACAGGTCTGACTGCCCAAATTAACCACAGTCCTATGTAAAACCCACTTCCTCGAGAATATTTTGCAGTGCGTCTGCTTTTATGAGGACCTCAGCGTAAAAGAAACAAACAAAAATGTTTTTCCAGAACAAATATGAATATTAATAATATTTGCTAGTCTAATAACCTTACTATCCTATAGTGGCAATGTACTCTTCTAACTATTAAATATGATCAGACTATTTTAAAACCAGAGATGCCTCAGGCATAAACCATAAAATTTAATTACCTTCACCTGTGAGCATCAGCTCATGGAATAAAATAAAACTTGTGTCAATCAAGTATTTATTTGTCTTGGCTTTGCATAGTGCTTATCAGGGGATTTATCACTTAGCAATAAAACTGGAAAATAATCATTCAAAAGTCAAACACGGATGAGTTAAAAAAGGAATATAAATAACAACATGTAGATCTGTCTTCTAACTGTAAGTACTGATTCATGTTAAATTTATGAGTGAATCATCAAATTAATGCATTTCTATTCCTAAATTATTTTTACTTCTAATTAGAGTATAATTTAAAATAGGCCTTTGATAATGAAAAAAAATATTTAGCATAGGACAATAAACAGCTTTTTGTCCTCTTTACTTGGTCAAATATATGTCCATCACAAGGACACAAATGTCTTTTATAGTAATCCTCTTATCAGGATGGTATCCTGTGTTCAGTGGACAACCCAGAGAAGACACTAAATGCTTCAAAACTTATAAAAATGAGAATGGAAGGCAAAATAGTAGCTAAAGGGAAAAGCATGGTGAGTGATCAAATATGTTATGTTATGCCAAAAGAACAAGCCATGGTTTCTCATCTCTTCTGAAGATGCTGTCTTGCTCTGCAAGAGATAGCTAGGTCAGAAGACAGATCTGTGTTCATTATGTCCCTGTCAGTGCTGGAAAACCTTGCAATCGATTCTGTTGTGATAAGGACGTCCTATCAGGTGCGGTTCAAGTCTTCCTCTCGCTAAACCCCATGGAATGAACAAACTGGGGAGCACAACCACAGTAACATAGCAAATCACTAGTAAACTTACATTTTAAACATATTTTGGAATTCTGGAGTTATTAAGACCTAAGTCGTAAATGGGTGAAGAAACTTGGGTGAATTTCCTGTTTCTGCAGTTTTCTTGGGGTTCAATTTCACGGAGATTTAAGGCATTACGATCTGAGGATTTGTATTCCACATGTGCTGGAATAGTAACTTCCTACCATGTCTTTCAAGTAAGTTCATTCATGATAATCCGTATGTCTAATTACTCAGAAACTGGATTGTGTCTACTCATTGTTCTTGAAAACTAAGCAGGGCTCTTCGTTTGTATTTTTTCAGTGAACACTTAGAGATGCACTTAACTTCTCTTCCTTCAGCCAGGGCCTTAGACTGCAAAAGCCCAGGAACTAAAAAACCCCAAGATTTCTTTTCATCTGAGCAAGTAAAAACCAAAGCAAAGTCTCAATAGCCTCATTTGAGGCCTTTAGAGGTGGCAATAACAAAAAGCAATAAAGCACAGAGTGATGAAGATCGCAAAATAGTAGTGGTAAGTTCTGTTCATCATTTATTATATAATTATCTCATAAAATTTCATTGGTGACCCCGGCAGTAAGATTCTTTTTGTTTAAAGTATAAACCAATCTAACACTGCAAAAAAGGTCACTAGAAATGAATAGTGAATAATATTTGTGACAAGAAGGGTAGTTAGGAGAAGTATTTAATATATTGAAGGACTTTTTCAGTGGTGTTGGCATCCGAGTATTGCTGGCATTTGCAGATGTAGAATTGCATGATATCTTGAAGGAATGGTATTTCTCAAAGAACAGCGAAGTTTACTAGGAACCAGAAATAGTGCGGGGGGATTTCTTCTTAAACTCTTAAGGGGACTTTCATGCTATTTATCTATTCTTTTGAAAATGGAACACTCATGCCATCTAATCACGACTTCCTCAGATTCTGAAAGACCAATAAAAGGGACACATTGATACCCAGTGAATAGAAAGACAGTATTGCATTTTGGATTTGATCTGTTCTGTGCGTTCTTTATATTCATCCCATAATATTCAAAGATTGTTTTCATGAACCTAGTTTGTTCAGTCACTAGTCATCTGATTTCATTCTGTTCTGAAGATCAGTGTGAATAGTTTTTCTTTCCTATTTGAGTACTGAGTATCAAGCCATCTAGTTTGAGAAATACTTAAAATGATGTCTACCATATGTATTAGTTATACACAAATTGAGACAGGGCTCCAGTTTCTATCAGTTGCTAAAAGCTTTTTCAGTAACACTATCAGCTGAGATCAGTTTGAGCAAAGGCATTAACATCTAGTATCAAAATATAGCTTTATTTTATGAAGAATAAACTTCCTAAGGCTAATACCAAACAGTTAAGTGACTTGGGATAAATCTTGGGTTAGATCTTGCCTCTAGAGACCTACTGTAAAATCTTGTTTTAAAATCATAAGTGAAAATCAGTTTAGTGGTTTCAGACTTGTTCCTTGTAGATATTTGTCTAGGTAACAAAATCACCAGACAGTCCAGTGTGTTTATCAGTCTAAAAGTAAAAGCAACTAGAAAAGACAAATATTTTTCTAGATGAAATCAAGTTTGAGTTACATTTTAAACTACAGCAAGAACCCAGGGATGAGAGAGGCTCGATTTCACCCCTTTCGTGCTACTGACTTACATCATTAGATGAGCATAAATGACAGCACCCCCGTGCCTGAGTATCATACCTGCTAACAAAGCTGCTGAAACACATCCTTACAAAATGCAATGACAATCTTAATCCAAAGTCCTATCTGCAAAGATCCTTTTCCTGCCAATTTAGGGAAGTCATGGACTCCTGGCCACTCTCTGCAATCCATCCCACACAGTCATCCCACAGTCCCTAGATTAGGTTATGTTGAAGATACTACGTGCACCTTGGACCAGGATAGAAAGTATAAATATGAATGATACAGATTCATGTGATGACTCCACACCATCATGTCTCATTGCAGCAGAAATCCAGGGTAATCAGGGTGATGCTGGAGGCATTTAAACTGTTTAATAAAAAAGATTCAGAAAGTGAATTTGAGCAGTCGTGGTAGATCATCCACACTGCCAGCTCCTGCTTTGCTCCTTGTTCCTGCTGTGGGTCGCCTCCCTTAATTTTCTCCAAAGCAAATCTGTAAAGGAGTCAGAAAGCAGTGTGGACACAAGTTGTTTGGTCATTTGGACTCAGTCATACTGCTTAGTCCTTTTTGATTTAGTGGTATAGACTACCTGGCCTGTGAGTTATCACCCAGACTCGTATACACAGGCACCTTCTGCCTTGTCTTGGGCAAACGTGGCTCTTGCCTGTTACTGAAACTAAGCCATAGAGAGAACGCAAAGCCTGTATTCTGGTCCTTTCTCTCCATGTCATGTGCTATGCTCAGAGTGGCTTTATCAATGAGACATTTTAACTGGGAAAATCAACTATATGCAGCTCCTGTTAGTTTTGAAAGAAATTTCCCAGTGTAAGGGAAATTTCCTGCTCAAGATCCAAATTGCTCTTGATATCTTAATTACTGTACTAAAGAGGATTCTGCTGCAAGATTTTTTTTATAAAAGCTGTAGCCAAATGAAATCGTATTCATACTCTAAATTCTGATTCCATCAGAATGGAATGAGTTTCTCCTGGATGCTTGACTGCATGGTAGGAAATTATTTGGTCTAAGACTTGTACCTAATAACTTTTCAAGATCGACTCAAAATGAGACAATCGGGATAAGAATTTATTCCTTCTTTCAGGTGTTTATAAAAGACTGTATGAGGAAAGGACTATGTCAATATAAATAAATGAAATGGCACAGGGTCTGTTCTCTGGGAATATGGATAAAATATGTAACTCCTGCCAGGACTGCTTAGGGGAACAGTCCCAGGTACATATTTTCCTCCTAAATTATGCCCATCTCTGGGAATGGGCCAAAACCCTGCCAATGAGCACTGAAACGATTGACTAGGTATGGGCAAACACAGGCCCCTTAGATATAAAAATGATTCAAAATGTTATTCAAAACCAAATAAAATCGCAGGCAATTACGGAGTTTAGTCTTTAATCCTTACCATCAGTCTGGCTATCGCCGCACACAAAGACCAGCCATATCCTGCCATCAAGCTGTCCACAAGCTCTTTTTACCAGAGAAAAACAGACATATGATCAGATATATTTTCCTAAGATGCCGCACAGTACACAGCCACGTAATTGCATTATACCGCTGGTCCTGACTGTAAGCAATGAACCTGGCAAGGCAGGGTTCTGGGCTAACTGTCCTAATGGGCCATTTCAGTTGTTTGTTTTCAATAAAAAACCTTCTGCGTTGTATACCAAGATTTAGGGTCCTTAGAGAAAGTTGTTAAGCTCGATATATTTGTAGTCTGTTCTAGCAGCAGCAGCAGCAGCCTTAATGTAATACAGCAAATTTTGAAAGAAAGGTAGGATATTTCAGTCTTATATTCCAAATATTTGCATGGTTCCTTTCAAAATGCCCGTCTGTAACATTGTACCCATCGTAGCTGAGATAAATACTGTGCATAGAGAAGGTAGGAGAGGCTTGTATTTTAATAAAAAGTATGCATGGTTCACTTTTTCCATTTATTGAAATAATGATTGAGTACAAAAAGGTTTGTTTCTTTCCTGGATGGTGAAGTGAATATTAGTCTGCCAACCAGGGAACATCCAGTCTATTAAGTACTGTCTGTCACTGCACAGAAGGGTGCTACAGAAGACCAATGACTGGATTATCAGCTTTTAACTGCTCTGGACGGAGCCCCTGAAAACAGCCCGGGATTAAATTAGGGGAAGGAACCTGCAGGTAAGAGGCTGCGATGCAATACGGTGGAGGCGTGAAGCAGGGATGCTCCAGGCTCGACCACAAGACCCTGCTTCTCGGGAAAATATGGTGGGGAGATACCTAGTTTGTGCGTGCCAGCAGTGGTTGGCTGGGAGGTGCACACCAGCAGAAGGGAAGTCCTGAAATGCTGGCCAACAGGTTTATATGCCTGTGGAGAAAATGCAGTTATCTGGATACATTAGGTACTTCAGCAGATTTGGGGGGGG
>VXAK01005034.1:63893-105542 GCA_013399435.1 Arenaria interpres
AATTTCAGGGGAAAGTGAAAGGCTCTGCTTCTGCCGGGACGTGACATTTCCTGTGGTGAAGCCTGCATTGGCTGCTAATAGAGATCTAATTGATGGGTGAAGTCCCATTTCCGCGCTTTCTCCTTTATTGCTCCATCCAGTCTGTTGCAAAATATAACCTTAATCTGATTTAGCAATTCCTCCAGGATTCGGTGCAAGCTTACAGCACAGGAAAAATCGTTATTAAAAAAGTTAAAATACAGACTTGGATTCAGTGCGTTGCCTTTTTTTTTTTTGTTTNGGATCGGCGATAATGCAGCCGCCCCTCTTTGTTTTAAATGCAAATGTCAGCGTTTTGGAGCCGAGCTCCGGAGCGCGGCGCCGGGCGGGGACTGAAGCGCATCCCCGACGGAGCGTCCGCCCCCCCCGCACCCCCGGCCAGCGACGCACCGCCACCCCGGGGAGGGGGAGCAGGGCACCGACAGTTTGACGTCGTCAGAATTAAAAATGTAAGGACAAATAACAAGCACCGGTTTTGTTGGAGTTGATTTTTTTTTTCTTTCTTTTTTTCTTTTCTTTCCCGGGGGATAAAATAACGGGTTTATTCCGAAGAGGCAGGGACGGGACCCAATGGCAACCGTCCCGTTCACCCCCCGCCTGCACGAGTCCCTCCTGCTCCTCCTCCTCCTCCTCCTCTCCTGCCTGCAGACGGACGGAGGGGCCAGGGACAGACCGGACACCTTGGGGCTGTTCCGTGGGTCCGGCGGGGCCGGTGGGTGCCCCCCGCGGGGCCGAGACCCCGGGCGGGGTGTGAAGGGAATCCTCCAGCCGAGGTGGGGAGCGGACACCCGGCCGGGCCGGGCTCCTGTGCGGACAGGGCAGCGAAATTCCTTTTAATTGATTCTTTGCCTTTTTCTTCAGCTTTTTTTTTTTTTTTTTTCCCGATCCGCGCTATCTGAGATAGCGAGAAGGAGTGTACAGGCATTCTGGACCTATACAAACTCTCTTCAGTCCCCCTTGATAGGTTTAATGAGGCGGAACGCGATGAAGGGGATTTGAACCGGTCTAAATGATTGATGAAGCCTGGGGCAAGGCTGAGCTTTTTCCGGATAAAGCCCCATACATCCCCTTATAATGGCTGGATAGTGGCAGGGCTGGGCTCCTTCAAAAGCCGTGGCCCAAGCGCATTGAGAGGAAACAGGGAGGGAAGGTGCTCTGTTGTTACCTAATCAGCCTGTGCACTGAGCCACCAGCCGCCTGGAGCAGGAGAGCGGGTGAAAGGGGCATTTCTGACACACTCACACACACATGCACACACACACACGCCTGCACACACCCTCACACCCCCACCGAGCCCCACCAGCCCATGCAGCTGCCTGCCAGCGCAGCGTGGGGCTTGGCCTGGTTCCTCCCACACCACAGCCTGGCAGCTCTTACTCACCCACTGATCCATCCACTGGTCCCCAAGCGAGGGGACATGGGTCTTTCCTTAAAAGCAGAGTCCTTCCGCTGCACCCCGGACTGGGGCTTTGGTGATGGAGACGGTACCCATCGCGTCGCCGCCCCTCTCTGGGGTGACCTTACACTGTAACACACACACACGCATCCAAACACAGATAGGGAAACGTGTGGCAGGAGGAAAAGTGAGCCAACAGCTGTGGATGTTGCAATAGTAATACAAAGCAGATTTAAATAAAGGGTTGTAAAAAGTCTACTACCTTTGGTGTCCCAAATGTTTTGGTGGAAGAGGGCCTGATACCATATTCCATGGGGCTGCGAGGTCCCCAAGGCTCCTAAGCTGAGCCAGCCAGTCTTTCTTTAGCTGGGAGTGACAAAAACCAAGCCCAGCCCCTAGTGATGGTGAATGTCATGGCCTTGTGGCTCCAGCAGGATGGCGTTGCTGGTAAAAAGCCATTCTGGCAGGTGGGGCACGAAGCTGAGTCTTGGATCCTGATTTGCAAGGAGTGACAAGAGCCATGGTGACATGGTTAGATTTGCGTAAACTTTCCTCAGGTTAAGTCTCTTTTGTTTCCTAAGGACCAAAATGACTTATTTGAGGTAAACTAAAACTAAGGTCACATAATGAGGAGATGGACATGCCCTTATTTTATTGCAAACGTATCTATCTCATTGAGCACAATGGTCTACAATGAAGAGACATTCAAGTCACACACAAGGAAGAAATTCACTGATTAAAATGTGCAGGATGATACCTCGAGTATGTGTATATGGGAACAGACATTCCATGTGCCCAAGTACGGTGTAATATCAGTGGTAGGAAAGAATCCTACATAAAAATGTGTCCTCTTAAGGAGTGATCTTCTAAACCTTGTCTGTATCTTTCCCGTTAACAACCCGACACAACCTGATTGCAAGGACAAGAACACTTTGAGACCCTGCTGTCAAGATAAAAAATCCTCTACAGTATCTTGTATTTTTAAGTATAGCAAAGTGCTAGAAACAATCTTTTCCCCTTTTATACTACTTGAAAATGCATCATGAAAAGAGGCAGTTTGAATTATTTTTATGGAGATAGAATTCAATAAAGCAAAGAGAACAGGTTGTAGGGGAAAAAGGATGACTATTCCTTTTTCCTCTTCATCTCTTATCACTTTGGCTTTGATCATTCACCTTTGGGACCAAAACCTCGATCCCGAATCAGATAAAACTCTTACTGTAGTCAGCAAGGCTAAAATCTTGTTCACCTCATGAAATCCCACTGACTTCCAAGGAACTATTTACACCCACAGAGTGAGGGGATTTAAGAGCAACCAAAGTAGCAACCCTTGCAGATGTGATCTGCATCCTCCTCAGCATCTGCCGTGGGGCGGGAGTGGTTGGTCATAAAGGTGAAAAAAGCCCTGCTCCAATAGAGTAACTCCACTAATTTTATACCACACAACATTTCCTGAATACCAGGAAGTTAAGAAAGAATAATAGAACAACTTTACTAAGAAATGCATATGAAAGGTGAGTCATGATTATTGTTGTCTTGCAAAAGCAATAGTGCTTTGGGGAAAAAAAAACAAAACAAAACAAAAAAACCAAACCAAAACAAAAACCCAAAGAACAAATGAAATCAGTGAATTAAATGAAATTATTAGTACATTGTAATTTGTCTCTGAAAAGCAAAGAAAGACATTTGGGACAATGGAAAGAGAAACTGCTGGTTGTCTCTTCTAGACAAGAAATCTATTACATCTATCAATCTCCTTTTCCCTCTAGATTATCTTGGGTTTATTATTAACAATAACATTACAGCATATTCTATCCTACTCTACATCCAAGGATCTCAAGGAACTTTACAATTATTAATGAATGAGTATGGCATGAAAAGACCCTGTTATTTTGTATTTAGTTACTGGCTTCTTCCTAGCGATCTTAATGCACACAGAGTTTCACAGTTTGGCTACAATATCAGAGCAAATATTATTTGTTGACTTTTTATATGGAAAAAGTATGTACCATGAGATAACAGTCAAACTGTACTTTGTGTTCAAAACCAGAGCTTTCTAGTATTAAACAAAGACCAGAATCCAAGTCTCATGATTGCTAGTCTGATTTCTTAACAGCAAATCCCCATCTCCCCTCTCTCACTGCTAATACTATGCTGTCCCCTTCCTCCTGGCCAGGAAGACCAGCATTGGCTGACTCCATGCAGAAGGAGCATCCAAGTGCCCCATCTTGCTCTGTATCACCTCTCCTTTCCTGGGGTCTCCACAAAAAATACTGCACAGGCACTCTAAAACTAGGGAATGGATCGACCAGGTGAATTTATGAGTAATGCGGTTACCCTCCTGACAATTTTAACTCCCAGCCCTGCATGGAGTCCGTGATTTGGTTAACTACATCACCTCCCATGTGCTGTCTTTGTCCTGAGTGCTTTCCTTCCTTTCCCAAATATTCAAGGGGGAATAGAAGAGGTCAAGAGAGCCCAGAAAGCTTGGGGGAGTAACCAGGGTTTCTGCAGGTGCAATATCCGTGGGAGCAGAGTGGTCAGTGGCACTGGAAACTGCAATGGCCTGGAGCCTGCCAGCTCCCGTTTCTTTTTGAGATGGAAAAAACAAAATTTAAAAGGCCGGCTTCTTCCCAATACAGTAATCTGGTGGGAACTGTTCATAAGTTTCCTTCTTCCGCAGGGATTTGAGGCAAGCAGAGGAACAGTAGGCTCATTTGATCCTTTCATTCAAAAGATGTTTTCTTCCTCATCAGTAATAACAAAACTCCACAGGAATATGAGGTCTTTTTCAACTTATGTCAACAGAGACTCCTTTATGCGACACAGCTGTTTGTGTGTGTGCAGCCAGAATATTCCTCTGATGAAGTGCAGGGTCAAGTGACAAACTGTATTTAGTCCATGCTTGCATGTTTAACCAGTACCACCCAATACCATCTGTAAACTGGTGTTAGTTTAGAAAAGTCAGACAAAAGCTTCGAGTTTCCTCCAAATGTAGAATTTCCTCCATTAGGATCCAACAGGCCCCTGTGCCCATACGGATAAATCCTGTGAGGGACAAGTTTAATAATAACCAGCATTTTAAGAGTTGAGGTAGGAGTGGCTTTCCCTGAGAAGGTAAACCGTGTGCCTACTTTCTGCTATATGAAGTCAAAGAGACTATTCTCCTTTTTTTTAGCAGAGGCTTCTGCCAACGAGTTTTGCAGAATGCAGCCATATCTCCTGGGCTTGCAGCTAGATTTCTTTTTCTGAATAGTGTATTTGAGAGGTCTTGCTTGTGTGGATTCGCTGTTTCACACGGGCTGAACTCAAAAGGACGTTTTCTTTAGTAGGAAAAGTCCAGCTCTTACCTATTTCATGAGACTGCAAGGAACATATCACCCACCATTTCACTGTCGTTTTGTTTCAGACTGTCCTCCGGGTTCCCATGTTAGGGGACACGCTTGGGCACTCACACGCACACATGCTATCATACAAACCCAGAGAGCGGGATTGCATAAGCATTATTTATTCAGGAAGTCAGACAAAAAAAATCCCTTAGAGGTCTCCTAAATATTTTTCCTAGTAAATATGTGGAGCATCTACTAACATGCCTAACTTCGCTTGCTCGCTTATTTTAACAGGGAAATACTGCCCTTGCTATCTACAGGTAAAATTATCAACAAAAACTGAAGAATACAAAATCTCTACACCCATTACTACAATGACAGATACTGAAAACAAAGCAGACAGAAACTTCTGCCAGCATCTTCAAAGCTGGAAGTTAGCAGCCTATTGCATGCGTGTGTCTAGAGTGCATGTGTGCATCTAAATACAAAATGGTTTGTCTCCAGAGATGCTGAGCTGTCACTACTAGGTATCTTCTTATGGTCTTCTCTGTGAAGGAAACGCTGAATGTTTGATTAGAATTCCCACTTTTATTTAGAATATTTTCTTTGTGAACAGAGCCTCTTTTCTCCACCGGTGCTGCCATACACAGGCGTGTGAAAGCCTCTCAGCCCTTTAGATTGCTTCAACAACAGAAGCACAGGCAGTGAAACCAGCAACAAAGATTAGCGGTGCCGTGTCCCTGTTGGCTTTTCGCGGAGGCTCCTCCTGTCAGTGGTCAGTTATTATAACAGAAGAACAAAGTGCCGAAGCTGCCTGCAGCTCCATTCAGCCGTGCGGTTGCCCAGGCAGGCAGGCCAGCAGCCAGAAGCCAGCAGGCAGAATTTAACAGCCACGCTTCAAAATGCTGGTAACAGCTATCAATGGATCCATAACTCCCAGCTCTCCAGATATGGGGTCATCTTTCAATACTACCCCACTGTCATATACAACATTTGTCTTGTCCCGCATTCAACTAATTGTGTCAATCTGTGGGGTGACTCTATAATACACATATACAATAGCACAATGAAAGCAATAATCTCCTACCCAGTTTCTTTATTTATTTAAGTGCTATTACAAAGTTTCCTGCAGCAAAGAGAAGCTGGGAGGCTACAACCTATTCCAGCCATGCAACAGCTATCCAGATGAAAGAAAGAATGCGTCGACTTAAATAAGTTACATGTTTCTGTGACTTTTTTTTTTTCTTTTCCCCCATCCTGACGACACTACCAAGTGGTATGGAGGGAGGAGGGGAAGTGCCTTCACTGATGTTTCAAAATGTGTAGCAGAAAAAGAAGCAGAAATCCTAATAAACAAAATTCATGATTCCTAGGTAATTATTTTTCCTTCTGACATTTTTTAAAGGGAATATTCTCAATTTATATTTATTATGGGTAAAATGCAAATACAAGGCATAAAATAGCTCGAGGCTTTCTCAGTTTAATGATTTTGTAGCTCTAGTTTTTGAAGTCCTAATACCATTATGTATCTTTAACATAAATAACTTCCGTAGTAGCAAAATGACTCCTTCTTAGTTTAAAATTCTGTTCAGAGGATTACAATAAAGTACTAGATATTGCTGTTCTCAGCATCATTGCATTAATTGCACAAATGACTGCATTTGGCTAATGTTCATAAACCTCATAATCAATCAGGGTTCATTCTTGCCCTACTATCATTCTGACACACCACCAATTCCCCTTTACAAGTAGTCACACCTCTTGGGCCCAGCCATAAATAGATATTTCAAGGGTCTCCTACAATGAATCAATTTCCTCCACTGCCTGAACCAACCAGGAACTTTTGGGGCTGTTCGCTGGAATCAAGCGGACCCCCGAAGCCTGTAAGTTTCTGCAGGTCACTAAGAGCTATCCACTAACTATAAAGTCGTTGTAGATAACACCACAACTTATTCTCATGCATTTATTACAGGGTGTGGTGGTTCTGCTAGGAGGGATGAAGACCTTTCTGCTTGGGTTTTGTCCCAAGGCAGACAGAGATAACTATCCTGGGATCATTGAACAGTCTGTATTTTTACACTCTCTCCCAAATACTGTCTGCCCTAAAAACAGTCCACTGAGAGACTGAATATGGACTGGAAAGCCAGATAGGGAAAAGTCTTCTCATATAGGCAGATGACTAGATTAAGCAGCAAGGCAAAGGTACGTAGCAGGAAGTTCAACATATCACAAAACCTACCAAACGCTCCAGGGTGGACAGTTTTCTTATCGATACCAGCAAACATTTGACGAATGTCATGAGAGATACCTTTTGGGGAGTTCATAAAATAATCTTATGATTAGAAAAAAAATCGTTTTAGCCTGATAAAAAGTTACTCTAATTAGATTTCAGAGAAGTAATGAAAAAAGAAGTCAGAATGGGTGAAAATGACAAATGTACATCTTCAATAATGCATCACCACAACAATTGACAATATTGAGGGGAAGAAGAATAAACATGCTAACACATGCCTTTCTTAATATCCTACAGATAACAAAAAACAAAAAGCGATTGCTCCACCAAAGCCATGCACAGTCCACCCTAGCAGTCAGGCGGTGGCCAGCACCTTTCCTGAAGGCTGTAGCTCCAAGTAACCGACATGAAAGGACCTACAGACAATTGTGTCTCCATGCTGGAGCACCTTCTCCATGAGCGTTGGGCAGTCTTCTGACAAAACCAAAGGAAGGACCCTCAAAGGAATTATAGATCATTTAGAGTTGGAAGGGACCTTAATGATCATCAAATTCCAACTCCCCCTGCCGTGGCCAGGGACACCTCCCGCTAGACCAGGTTGCTCAAAGCCCCATCCAGCCTGGCCTTGAACACCTCCAGGGATGGAGCATCCAAGATACTGGCTGGTTCAACAGAGTGGGCTCTGAGCAAGTGTGTGTGAGCATATGTTATTTGTTCAACATGTTAAACGTGTTATTCATTAAACTGAGCTCTACTCACTTTGCTTCAGTGCTGCTGTGAAAGAGTTTTCAAACCTAGTTCTATTTCAAGAAAAGAAAAATATCAGGGTCCTAACTTCACCTGTCTGTAAAGGTTTGACTTATAAGAGATCTAATCGCGGTGAGCCTTTCCTCAGTGCTTAATTACCTGGCTGAATAATGAAAGAGAATTTATGTGAACATGAGAAAAACAGTCCTGTGCTCTATTGTCCTCCTGCTCTTAGTCCGTAAAGGTTGGAAAAAGCTTTCTGAGAGAAGGTCATAGGACATAAATAATGATGGGACGAAAGCTACGGTGCTGGAATAGATCAGAAATAAATTAAAGGATATCTATATAAAGAGATAGAAAAGTCAGTTTAAAACTTTAATATGATGAAACTTTTATATGGAGACCTGGGAGTATTTGCAATGGAATGTTTCTTAAAACAATGACAAAACTCCTCAAGTTTTAAATTAAATCCTCCGGACTCTCTTGCTCTTTGGACAGACGTTTTCCAAAGGACCAGTGCCAGGATTTTTAGATTTTTAACTTTGACGATGATCAAAAACCAAAAAATAGTCTTAATGTCGTGTTTGTCTGGTTCCGTACAGAAACCCCTCTTCTCAGGAAGGATTGCATCTATGAGTCTGACTTTTCCAATGAGATAAACCAAAGGGACAATTTCACATAGAATTTACCACTTGTGAAGTCTTTCTTCCAATGAATATTTCTGATCTCTGAAAACTAATAAAGTTATGATATCAGCAGCCTAGTTACAGGGCTAAGGAACTAGAAAATTTAAGTATTGAGCAAATAATTTAGCTCATAGTCCTAACTGAGGCAAAATTTACCTAAGAGCAAAGGAATGAGGACTTCAGGACGTGTCCCACTGCTGCCCCTTCCATTTTCTTGCATGCCAGCACTTAGTCTCATTCTCAGCACAAAGGAGAGGTGGGAGGTGTGCGAGATGTGAGCATGGCAGTGATGGAGACAGCATGGTTGTTACACAATGTAATTTAAAGTACGTAACAACTGGAGATGTCTCACATGGGGCCAGACCATACAAGAATTACATGTGCACAGACAGAAGCTCTAATTGTGAGGGCTACAAAGAGCAGACTCTGAGTCACTGAGGAGTGAGCTGGTTTCTATAGATGCCTCCTCTCAGAAAGTAAATGCATCTCCTAAAAGACCATCTTCAGGAAAGAACCTTTCTATATTGTATATTTATATATATATATATGTAGCAACTCTCTACATAAATGCAGTTGTTTGAAATACGCAGGATTTTCAGCAATGCAGTAATATTTGTATATCTACGCAGTCACTATCTATTCCATATACACAAACATCCGCCTACCCAGAAAATAATTGTGGATAATTCAATGTTCAGATTCGATAATGGATGCTCAAATAAATATGAGAATTCCAAGCAAATTTGTGCAAATGAAAAAAGATTTCCTCTGACATAATGGCATGGTGCAAGGCTGTCTGTAATGAGCTGTAATTTGTCTGGAAGAGCATTTTAAAGGGGTTGATCCATCCACTGGAAGACCAGCAACTGCTCTGAGACTAGAAGCAATGAGCCAGCCTGCCTCGTCTCAGAGGAAATTACACCACAAGCAGGCCAAATTTCTGACAACTTCCATAAATTATTTCAGATTTTCATATTTCAAATTTCATCTGCATTCATCATGTGAGTTTGACTGGGGAAAAATGTCTAGGAGGAGCTCTGCTAGCATTCAGTGCAGCAGTCCCAGGAGCCTGCCCTGGGACTAGATAATTGAATTTAGTTTTGATTAGATTATTCTTGCTGCAGTCTACTGCCAATCTGAAGTATTGTGCCTTCTCTTCTACTTAACCTTCCTGCCCCATGCCTGCTCCAGCCTGCATGCAGCTCTCTGTATTGCAGAATATATTTGAACAATCAAACTTAGGAGTTATTATTTTGCTTTCCATTGTCCATCCTTATAAAAGCACACATCTTTCACTGGGTTCCCTCTTCCCTGAAATCAGATTACTTCTTTTTTTTAAGTTTGTAATATTGTTTACCATTTTCAGTGGAAAGTGCCCTGTAATTTAGGTGGAAAATCTAAAATCATTACTACATCTCTGGATGAAGCAACATACCATAAATAAGGATCATTTCTAAAATAGCTATAATCATCACTGGCCAATACACACGAGAATTAGAACAGGTAAATAATGAATTCATCCATCTATTTAACTAAAAATCTATTGTTAGCCAAAGTTATTAATCAAATCTTTAGCTAGTGGTCAATAGAAAAACAAACAAGACGCCCCCCTGAACTAGCTCCACAGTCTTTCTCTGAAAGTAATCCATTAGAAATGCAGAACATGAACTTTTAGCAAAAAAATTCAACCCCATAAACAAAACACGTTTATGAAAGCAGTGTGGCAGAACAACAACAACAGAACCCCTTCACGTGAAATACATCTGAATGGATATAACACTATCACTATCACTAGCAATACAGAATAAATGCTTCTTAACGTAATAGGCATTAATTTTCCCCATATACAGAATGTGACTGAATTTATACATGTTTCAGGAGCAAAATATGTGTAACTCTCTAAGTTGTAGTCTGGATTATTAGAAACACAGATAAGGTAAACACAGCTAATGCTGTTCTTTAAGTAATATCTATCACTTCCCTGTTATTGAGTTATTTCTTTTAACAATATAGGGGTTTTTGATGCTATGTGTCTGAACTGAAGACTTTAGATTCTTTATTGTTCTCCATTTTGATGAAAAAAATTGAATTGGGGGCTGTTATATTGAGTTTTGTTCCGTAAATATACTGAAATCATATTTTTGTTAGAAACTATCAATAAATCCAGTATAAGAAAAGTAATAAGATACAAATATGAGCAGGACCTTTGCAAAGGAAATATTACAAAGAGAGTGTGCCCATAAAATATATTAGGGAACATGTTTTCTCCCTTGTGTTTGAAGAAAATACAGAAGGAATTACAGGGAACCGTGTTATTTTTAATACAGATACAATACATGAAATCAGATACTCTAACTGCTGGGGGATAATGCTCAAGAAAATGATCAAACATGAACTGCTAACATACAGGTTGTCTTAAAAAGCCATTATTTATCATCTTGAAGATTTGTCTCTCATTAACGCAATTTGCCAACACAAGGCATCTCACTCCAAAAAATGACTCCATGTGTACACATACACGCGCCCTACACGTACTTACGTAGTCATGTGTATAAATACACATGTGCACACGTATGTGATTATTTAGTGTGCATACACACACATAAATGTGCAGGCAGTCTGTATTTTTCTTATGTGATCTCTGTTCATCTAAGAAAGGACTCGCCAGCAGCAAGGTCTGTGGAAAACAAATGCTGATGAGAGGGAGGGAAAAATTCAACGCAGCAAATGAAGCGTGGAATGTCCCACACGGCGCAGTTAAAGGTGGAAAGAAAATAGTCATGTACTTGCCGCCTGTGAGTCCCACCCCACAGACCGAACGTGCTGCGTTTTCATAGTAGTAACCTCACTGGAAGTAAGGGTTTGGGTACACAAGAAAGGGCCCACATGCTCCGGTGTGTGGCTGCAATGGGCATGAGAATCCCACAAAGGCTCCCCCAAAAATGTATGCGCTTCTTGCCGTTTATTGAACAATCTCCAGGGTGGCACAGGGGAGGAATTCTTCTGACAGCATCTGGTTTTGTCTACATTTTATTAAAAAACAATTTACATTCAGCAATGGGAGCTGTCTTAAAGACCTATTGTTTTCCCTTGTTTCGAGCAGCATCAATGGCTCATTCCTGCTCTTACTGAACTTAACAACCTCGGGCTCCCGCATTGTACGGCCGGTTCAGGGCTGCGAAGAATGTGCGAGGCGGCTCCCAGAGGTCTACGCCTGATGCAGAGACCACATGAGGCAGCCTCAGGACTCACTTATTTCAGACATCCCCTGTCAAGCTCTCTCTGTCCAAATTTTGGCGTGTTACTGCTATTTACATTTTTCTTAGACACATTTTACACGTGAGTCTTATGACGTGGACAGTGTTTTCTGCTTTGCGGTGGATGGAAAAGCCCCTGTTCTCCTTGATACACATAGTCAGAAGTAAGACTGACTTCAAAGCCTTAAATATGTGACAAACAGCGCATATGCAGCATAAATTGTGCTTCATTTGAAATACTGATGGGAATGTACATTATTATTTAGAACCACACCTAATTAAATAATTTCTATAATGTTAAAAAAATATCATAGTAAGTATATTTAATGAAGAAGAGTAGTCATGACTATGTTCAGTTAATTGTAACATAATTTATAGGTATTAAAATTAACAGGCTCTTCATGATTTTCAAGTTGTGTGCAATTTCAATCACCATCAAACCTTACAAGTTTGATCCATGCCCTGCTGCTGATAAGGGACATTCCTCCCTCCCCTCTCTGCTGCCCTTCTCTTCCCTTCCCCCTCTGCCCTTTTTCCCAGTGTCCAGATTCAGGTCAGTCTCCAGCTGCTTTGCATTTTTTGCTTGATAAGAGAAATAGAACCATAAAGATCTTCTTCCCATTTTCTAAAGCAGAAGCGCTGTTCTGGTTATTTTATTTTTTTTTCCCACCTGGAAGAGCTCTTGCCTCTTGAATGAAGTTTCCATCAATTTCTTAACTCATGGTACATTAAAAAAAAAAAAAAAAAAAAAAAAAAAAGGAGGAAAAAAAAGATGTGTAACAGCTTTTCAGTGGAAAGTGCCCTGTAATTTAAATAGAGATGATCACAACCTGGCTTTGACTTATTGGGCCATGAAGAACAGTGACCTAAGGAATGATTGAAAGCAATTTGTCAATTCCCAGTACCAAGTGGTCTGAGGGAGATGGAATGTGCCAGGGCTGGGCTTTCTGTGGGGGCTTCCAAACTTAAACCTGCAAGAAAGAGCCAGGCAGCCAGAAAGAACTGGCTGCCAGGAAAAAAAGCAGTGACCACGAGAAGAGCTCAATACAGGTGTTTTCAGAGCTACTTTGGGAACTGGATGTGATTGCAAAAGGCATTTTTACTGCACAGAACTGTAGCCATTCTGGCATAGATCTGTGCCATAACATCTATTTCCAAAACATCTTGTTGGAATGTGTGACAAAAAGTACACTTTCCAAAGATACAAGCTGGCAGGACACGCTCATACAAGCTTTTTACTACTGTCATTGTCAAAAGAAAGAAAATATTTTCATCTGAAGGCCTGTCCTTTATGCTATAAGTAATGAATAAGTCATTTAGTTAACGGAAAAATTTAAAAATTCTGTTTTTAAGTAAAACCAGGACTCCAAGTATGACACACCTGACACTCGGGTAACAGAGATGATTTTATATGGTAAAGTCAAAGCTCTGGAAAGAAGAAATCTTGCTTGTAATTTCAAAAGTTAGCATTATTTTTTAAACCTAGAGATTTTTTTCAAAATATGGAGAAAAAAATGGGGGTTTCTAATTGGAAATGATCTGAAGCACTTCTGTCCAAAAAGTATTACTCACCCTGCCACGTCAGACTGCGCGTTGCCAATCGCTCAGCTCCTCCCTGCGTAACAGACAGCATCACTTGGGGAGAGCAAAGCATTTCAGAGGAACTAGCTATGGACAAATGTTTCTTTTCCTCCAGAATTAAATGCAGAGAATATACAGAAAGGATAGAAACCAGCTCTTTTGAGGCAGCTCAGGTTTTCCCCATGTTGGGCTGATGGCTTTTCGAGGTTAGAAAAGGACCCTCGACCAGCTGGTGCCCGAGGGAGGGGACACCAGAGGGAGACCAGCTGATGCTCAGGATGCTGCTGCCTGGGACCGGGTCGTTAAAGCATCTCGGTAACTGCTTTAGCTTTGCTGGTGCCAGAGCGGCTTGGAAATGAGCCATAAATGCTTCCCGAAATTTCTTTCTCCTCCCAGCAGGTCTTGGCCCAACAATTAGCCCAGCTTTAACCATTTTGCAGTTAGCGAGTCATCCTGATTTGTAAATGACTTTACATTAAAGAGCTTCCTTGCGCTGTGCAGCTGATCCCCCCTCCTTCTGAAACTAAAAAGGTCCCAAATCACACTGAAGTCAAAATAACATCAGATGTGTGCCTCACCTTCAGAAACATTTCAGTTGCATGTGATTTTGGAACAAGAGAACTCAGACTGAACCCAACTTTTGCACATTTCTAGAACCAAACTTAAGGTAAAACCTTACAGAAAGTTTTAAATTGTTTAGTTGCCCTTTTTTTTTTTTTTTTTTAATATATGTAGACTTCTGGATTTTCTCAGTGGCTGGAAGCAAAACAGACCTAACATCATGGGAAGGATCATGTCTTAGTATCTGTTACCTTACTGGAAATTGAGATAAGGACATCTCACTAAAAAAAAACACAACAAAATCTTTACTAATTCGATTTCCAGTTAGATTTTGCACACTGAAGAGCATCTGATTTTCCAGATATAAATCCAGACTTTGCAGTTCTGGATCTCCCTTGCTCTCCGTAACGTCAGCACATGCTTCCGGATGACCACGTTCAACACAGGTCTAAGACAGTGGCCTTCCTCCTCGATCTCCTTAGCATAAACACTGACATAGTGGTGAGGCAGATGTGTCCTCCACCCAGCACAGAATATTAACTCTTCCAGCACCCAGGAGCCCAAAGTGCCTCTCAGTGCCGTACCCCGCAGCCATAGGGCATATCCCCAGCACTAAGGGTCCCCATCGAACCTGGCGGGGTCTGCTGGCAACCTCCGTGCTCTTCACAGTCACAGAGATGGGGCGTTAGCAGGGGATTTCCAATAATTTTTGTTCCAATGCATTTTGGTTTAACTGTCACGTGTTAATGAGACACGGCAAGCCTGCTGAAGAAAAAAGTGAGTACAAAGGCTTCAGAGCTTTTCCACAGGCAAGTGTCTGATGGCAAAGGCAATACGTGTACAGCTGACAGCTACACTCCAGGATCCAGGAGCAGGGGTGCAGGCTCCAGTGGTGTCTCGATGGCACGGAGAGGCTGTTCTGTCTAGGCATTGTCCAGAGAGATGCATTCTTCCAACCGCCCAAAGGACTTCCCTTAATGTTAAGTTGTATCCCCATATGCTGAGCTTTTAATTCAGATTTTGGGCACCCATTTTTTTAAAATGCTTGCTTAAGAAAATCCCCCCAAAGCCTCCAAAGCCTCATGTGGAGGACACATCTGCCTCACCGCTATTTCAGTGTTTGTGCTAAGGAGATATGGGAGGAAGGCCGCTGCCTTAGAGCTGTGGAAAAGACAGGACTAAGCCAAGCAGTGGAGTTGCCCTTTTACCTTTTCAGTGCATATTTAAGTCCCAGTAGCTGGTGTGTACCCGACAGCCACAGCGTTGCACCCTCTGGTTTCTCTGCCTCTCCACCCAGGCTGGTCTGCCACACGTTTGGGGGCTACAGCCACGTCACAACATGTGTGACAGCAGTTAGGCGATTAAATTCAATCTCCAATGCAGGACACAGACATTTGAATGCCCTATCATCAGGCCACAAAATCTGAAAAAAAACCAAACCATTGGACTCATTTGACGTGGGTAATAAAGGCAATAATGCCACATAATTCGGGCAATTCTCTCTTTTTCTTTTTTTTTTTTTTGCACACAGTAGCAGAACCAAGGCTGACTCAAGTCTTCCCAGTAAGCATGAGCAAAATTCAATTTTTCGGTCGCAGCAGAGCAGCTCCTTGGCACCAGCCTTCTTGGATGACTCAGAGCGCTGAGGCTGAGTGTATTCCCAAGGCCCCACTCTCTGCACATCCATCCCTGCTCTCTGCCCGCCTTTGCTCCTGCTCTGTTCCCAGCCCTCAGCATCAGCATCCAGCCAGAGCCGATGGCAGGGACGACACAGCCTGTTGGGGACAAGAAACGTGGCTGCCTCCCAGCCCCGTCTCTCTTGTCCTTGCCTGGCTGAAGAGCCTGCTTTGGGCAGGACTACTCTCTGCCCAGGAGTGCGGGCTGTCCTACCCTTGCATGTGAGTGGTGTGGGCCAGTCACAGCCGTGGCTCCAGGCTCCTTGCCCGAGGATGGGGCTCTGCAAGCCCCCTTAGACCCCTGCCCTGAGCGAGCACTTACTTTTCTTACACCTGGATCTCATCCTGAATTCAACTGGCTTCTCTCTTTTCAGGCTTAGTAGCGGGTGCTTCTGATCCTGCAGGTCTCAGATAACTTTCTTTTTTATACATATGTGCAATGTCATTTCTCATTGGTCAGCATCCAGCTACAATTAAAAGTGAGCCCAGAGCGCTAGCTCAGGGTCCTCTTCTAGCACGCTGATGCCCCAGAGATGGCTGCTGGGTCCTTGGGACAGTGAAGTACACCCCACTTATTTTGGGCTTGTGGCTTTGCTTGCTGTCAGGGAAGGGAGAGGTAACCCCTTACCTCCAGACAGGAGCCGGGGAAAGGTCCCTTGTGCAGATGGCACCAGGAGGGCAGGAAAAGCGTCCTTCAGTGAGACACAGTAATTACTCAGTCTGGGCTGCACCATTTCCTGCAAGAACCTATTTCTTCCAGCAGAGACTGTTTGTTAAGTTTTGTTCCCAAGCAGTTTAGCTAAATGAGGGTTATTTTAAGCCTGCAACAGTGTTTCCAGATTTGATTCAGTGAAATTTATTATAAAATATGAACGGTTAAATGGCTGCTTATGTTTCCTCTCCTGAGATGAAAATACCATGCACACAAGTGACCGTGCCGCTTTCATTCTTCCTCCCTGTGTGTGTCCTGAGGACCACAAGAAACACCTACAGATGTTGATCTCCACTGGAAGGGACAACAGAGACACCACGCTAATTCTCTTTCTCATGCCTCCCCCTTCTTTCCCTTCCCTCCTACGTGTGCAATCAGTCACGGGCTGAGCTGAAGAGGATGGCTGGGTGGCCCTGCGCTGCTGCAGGGGTGCTCCCATGGGTGCTCCCCCAGGCATTTCTGGGGCACAGCAGGGAGGGGAGCAGAGGGACAGAGGACTTACGATCTCCTTAGCTCCCTTCCTGCCTCCCCAGGAAATCTTTGTTTCTTACCAGCTGACTTTTTTCCTTCCAGTTTGGGAATGTAGGTCTCATTAATGAGATTAATGGGAGCTGACTGTATGTACAAAGAGGACAATAGGTCCCTAAGACGAACCATGCCTCCTTTGGGGAATGTCAGTACAAATGGGGAAGACACGTAGATTTGTTGTGGTCCTTTTAGATGCCAGAATACTACCAGAACAACAGCGTAGCGTGGAGGCTGCTGGCAGCCCTTGTAATGGGAAATAATTACTGATGGCCAGAGAGTTGTGCAAATGTCTGAGGGTAAAGGTTGGTCTCCCTGTGGCTACCTGCTTAATAACACATTTGTAGGCAAGAAAGTTGAGCTACGAATATCATGTTAATAAACAGAAGGTGAAAACAGAGTTGGGACATTTTTGAGGGTATCTTGAGTAATCAGATGAGATTCAAGCCTCCTATTCTGTTTCTTTTATCTGTCTGAAGAAGTGGCTTACTGAGACATAGCCGGTAGCTTTTCCTCAAGCTCCCTCATAATCAAAAGGGCAGAATCCTGCTGCAGTATGAGAAAACAACACCTCAACATAAAACCTCCTGTTGTCTTCACTAGTCCCAGATTTTCTCCCAGGATTGGCCATCTGCTCTTCCATCCCAGCCTGCCTGGTTGCCATCTCACTTCGGAGCAGTCTGGAAGAGACCGCTTCCCAAAGCTGGCTGCCCGGTACCTCAGTAAAAAATATCCCATGGAGGCTGACACTGGTCCAACACAAAACTGATCACTTTGTTTGGCTTTTACAGTATCAAAACACACATATCCTAGCCAGAATATTAAATAAGGCCTGCCTTTGGTTAACTGCATATTTAAAAAAATGTCATCTTTCTGCTAGATTAAGTGAAATTTTGTCATTTCAGGCTTATACCGAGCTGCATTTATTAGAAAATGAAGTCTACATTTGAATGAGAACCTATTACTTCTATTAGTCCCTTCTGAGCCATTGCAAGTAAATATTATATAGATTTTTAGAAGAGATGAGGAGACTGGGCAGATTGGCTTCTTGATCAAGGTTACGCTGTACTCATTATGCAGCAGCACATCTGGAATGGTCCAGTAGTACCCTGAGAATTCCTAATACATTAATAAGACTTACACCTCCTATAATTGCATTTGGCTGATTAACTTTCGTCCAGCTGGTCTTAGCTGCATAAAAAGGTATTTTATAAGCTTGTTATACAGAAGTAAATTCTGAACATCTTTGGCATATATCTTGCCAACTTTTATTCTGACCTGAATAACTCACTTTCTGGCAGCTTTTAGCACAGATGAATTTAAAATATCCGTCACAAACATTAGCCCCCTTGAGCCTGAAACTTCCAGATGTATAGTCATGACCATATGCCACAAAGAACTATTATGTATCATTTTGCTATTAGTCATTTTAATAATCAGTCCTAGCTGTCTCTCCTTACTCGCAGTGGAAGTTCAGCACTTAGAAGCTTATAAAAAATTGCAAGGCTAGATCTTTGCCTTTCTAAGGGCCATAGTTTTAGTTTAGGTGCTTTTGTTCCTGCAGCTGAATGCTTTCCAGATCGCAGCAGAGTCTGTTTGCTTTTTGAGGAGAGAGGAAAGAATCCATACATTCCCCACCAGCTTAAAATGCGAACCCCCCTTTGTTCAACAGCAAACAAGGCGGCTGGAGATCAATTCTTCTTCTCCTACCATTAGGTGTCACTGCAGTAAATGGAAATTACAGACAAATGGTTTGAAAAGAGAAACCATTGCCAAAGATTATTCTGTGAGAAAATAAATAAATATAAAGTAAATGATGGCTTTATTCTAGGTCTATACTCCATTGCAAGCTGGTTTTCTAAACAAAACCCAATTTTTTTTTTATTTCCCAGGTGTCTGAGCGATTTGAAAATGCAAGTACCCTAAGCACCTCCAGAAATTAGTTTAGGATTTTGTTGTAAAGGCATAACCAAAGTAGATTAAAAATGTGTAAACAGTATTCCTTTGTCGGTTTCATGTAATTTAGTTATTTTATCAAAACTGGAAATATTGCGAAATACAAAGATTTCATCAGGAGATATGGTCTGTACTCAGGAGCCTGTAGACAGGAAAAGAAAGAGCAGATAGAGCAGTTCAAGTATTTTAGAACAGTCCTATTCTCCAACTTTGCCTTTAATAAACCATTTATTTTTACTTCTAAAGAGAGATTTATAGTTTTTTGCAAAGGACCAAAATAAACTATGGCATATAGCTGGTTAAATTTTTTGTTTTACAATTTGCAAATTATTGCCAGTACAATCACCTTAATAATTAATTTTGTCTTTCCAAAGCCATGTTTCACACTGAATATATCTACCGTAGTTGTTAAGAGCAGATATTCATGCTTTTTAAGGCTGTATTTTTGTGCTACTCATGGTTGTCTCTTATAGAGGCTGATTTTACCCCTAGGAATTCTTGGACACCAAATCCCTCCAAAAGTCCTATTTCGCTCCTTTCTCCCAGCCCCTTTGAAACACAAACCCAGCACTCACTGAATCTACTGAGAATGATTTTTAATCTGCTTGCAAGGATCAGGCCCCATCTGGCACCAGGGAAAGCTTCTGGATTCCTGGAGGATGCTGAATCTGGTGTCCAGCACTGGGCTGTCCCTCCAAGTACCAGCAACGATTGACAAGTAAACACAACCATTGTCGTTCTGAAGAACCAAAACGAGAGGTTTTAAAATAATTTTGTTTTAATTTAATTGGGTTTTCCTTTGCATTACAGTGGAACACATTAAGTTTACATTATGATAAATATTTTATCAACTTAAATAGTTTTTCATGAAAATAGTATTTCAGTGAATGAAACTTTACCCTCATCCACCCACCCTCCATGCCAAAGAATCGACCGGTGACAACATCTAGAATATTGCTCAATCCTGTGGGACCATCCTCTGCTGGCTCTGCTCAGCTCAGCTCCTGCTCCAGCAGGACCCACCAACCTCCTCCATCGAACTGTCCGGACTCATTTTAATCACCACAGCCGTTTGCAAGTCTATATCCAGGGATTTAATTTGTTTGACTAAGATTCTTATATGGTAAAGAAGACTGGTGTGTATGTTTTAAATCATGGTTTTACTTTTGGACCTATGGGATGAAACACAAAACAGAAGTCTGTGGTTCATTCTCTCTGTGCTCCTGCTGCTGGAACAGGACTGATCTTCATAACCTGCTTGATCCACAGCATCTAAATCAGTGCCTGGAAAGTGTCACGAAGACCCAAAATGTTTTTTTCTTCTTGCAAAGAGTCCCTGGAACAGCTTAATGTTAAAAAACAAAAACAAAAAAAAAGGTGAATTTGTAAAAAAGTTAGAATAATAAATATTGTCACAGGTTTTCTTTTTATATGCGTATTATGCATATATATGAATATGTATACACACATATATATTATATTTATATATATAATAAACCCCCCATCCATACATTATATATATATACATATCCATATATACATATGTACACATATGTATGCCTTTTGTGCCTAAAATCAAATTTATTTTTACATTAAATAATTTAGCTATTCTCCTATTGTAATGGCTTATATTTTGGGAGATGAAGACAAACTGCTTAGACCTTGAAAAACACATGGGCTACTCAGATAGATGGCATCTGGGAGGACTCCGAACTCCCTCAACATTCTATAGGGAAAAACAGAGCCAGGTGCATTTCTTCCTAAATCAAATTAGCTGGAAGATGCCACATCCAATTGTAGTAAATTGATGTGAGAGTTTGTGATGTCTATAGCAGATCTTACAACAAAGGTCAATGTGCAGAGACGTAGACAACAGGCTGGTATACAGCAACTCGTAGTGGAGCTGCTCTAACAAAAGCAAGGAAGACGTAAAATGCAATCAATTTTTTAATATAGGAAAAATACGGCCTTAATGATATATTTTAATTAACCCAACCCAATCTTTTGTATCGTTAAAAATGTTACTAAAAAATGGTGTTTGACAGGCATTTCAAGACACATGATTAGAAGATAATTTTTACTTTAAAAAATAACAATGGATTTAATGTAATCAAGCTACAGAATAAAATACACCTGGATTATAGAGGCAGGGAATCTTGGAAGAGAAAACAAATGTGGTTGTCTATTACATAAACTTACAGAAAAAATACTGACATACATCAAATTTACCTGTCATTGTCATCGTTTTTACACATCCCCCTTGACATCAACAACTTTATATCATGTTTTATGACACTTAATTATCCCTAATTTTATTTAATTAACTTCACAAGACATCTAAAGCAATTCAAATGTTTTCTTAAATAAACGATGAGAAAGCGGCAGTTAAAGGGAGGGTACATATATATATTCCATTCAGAAAACTACAGTTGTAGGAATACTGATGTGAAAACACTTAAATTTTGGGTAAGGGCTGCCTGGGCAACTGTAAACGAAATCTTAAGCCAATATAAAGGGGCTTTTTTATTACTTCGTCATGCAGGATTTTCTCCACAGGATTTTTGCCTTATTCATGGAGGAAAATAAATACTTACTACAAATTTGCTATTTATTTGTTACTTCTTAATCCCCAACCATATTGTCCAAGATCTCGACTGGAGACATTTGTTTCTTTGTGAGTGCTTTTATACAGTTTTCATCCCAGTACCTCAGTGCTTTACAAAGTATCTATGCATTTGTCTTTGCCACATCTGAAAAAAAAAAAAAGAAAAAAGGTAGAGATTATCGTTCCCATTTTACAGATGGAAACTGAGGACCAGAGGGACTAAGGTCAAAATTGCCGAATCTGGGTGCCCAAACTGAGTTTTTCCTGTGGTTTTTTTAGCATTTTAAATGCCCGTTGTCCAAATCCAGTCAGCTTCCATCGTATCTGTGACCAGTCCACAAATGTCATGCAGCTCTCAGGCTCTTTGTAGGTATCTTCGGGTGTGTCACAGTTTGGATGTGCAGCTTTGTGACCCTCCTCTGTAGCAGGAGGACCACGGGGAGGGCTGGAGCATGGGCAGGAGCTCCCTGCAGGGCTCACTCAACCTCAGCTTTGAAAGGCACAGGATGATTAAATGAGATGCTCCAAGGAAACATCCGGCTCTTACCCACTGACGTCAATAACACTGTAAACCCACTGTTTCTTGGAAACTCCAAGACAGGTAAAAAAGAAGTCAAATAAAGCCACAAACACTGGGGATTATGAAAAATCTAAAGCTTAATTTTGAACAACGTTTAAAGCAAGTCTTTATATCAACTCCTTGGCTAGAATAATGAGAAATGGGCAGCAATGCCCAGAGCAACACAGGGCTTTCAGACCATGGGTATGCCATTTAAGCACACCACCAGTATTTAACCAGGCTGTTATTTTTCAGTAATTCCAGAATAAGGCTGTGGGAAGCTGGTACTTGAAACATATTTTTAACTTGTGCACTTGAATAGTTTAGCTACACTTGTGTTTTAAATAATGCTGCTGTTGCAAAGATAAAAGAACTGCACTTTGCATTTCAAAATACCCTTCAGGGGACAGGATGGCTCAGAGGAGCTGGAACAGGATCCCTGTCCTTTCACCCCTCCCCTGCCAATTCTAATTCAGGCAGGCCAATAGTGGACAAAAAGTCACTCTGGATGTCACCTCAGCAGTGTGAAGGGCTTCAGGGACTCCATCCTCGCTCCTAATGACCACACGCTCTTACCATACCCCGTTCCCTCCCGCGCCCACGGCCATTATATTCAGAGCAGCAGCGCGAAGGCCAAGAGGTGAATGAGCCCGAGAGTTAAATTACCTCTCAGCCATGAAGAGTAATTCTCCTAGACAAGAGGGAGTGCACTGATGCAGCAATAACACTGCAAATTCTCCCTGCTCCTCGTTACCATCCTGAAAGTAGATATTCCCTTGTTTTTCTGTTTGCTGTAGGAGATGTGTCATCTGCCAATTTGAGGACAGCAGCCACAGCTCAGTATGTGTTGCTGCAAAGGAGATGGTGAGGGGCCTGTGTCTGCCAAGAAACGAAAATGTGAGAAAGACAGGTTTTATGTGATGGGCAGGGCACGAGAGGTGGGCAAGGCTCAGGTGAATGGAGGGGTCCACGGACGCCATGGGACCAGCCCTGCAGGCAGCTTCTGCAAGCCTGTGGTGGAGTCCTACTGTTCATCCACAAAAGAAGAGCCTGCCCTGAAAAACTGGGAGCTCTGCCTGGACCTGGGTGCTCTGAAAAATCAAATTTGCTTGTAAGAGAGCCAGAGGACTCTGCAGTAGCCGGGAAGAGGCTCCTGCCTGACACCAACAACCGCAACACGTCCTGTTGTGTGCAGCCCTTCCAACTCTAAAAAAAATTCAGTGAAATTCAGCCCGAATCAAGGTGCAAATGTTATATACAACTACTGGCATGTGGTGGGGTAATTGGGAGGCAGCACCAGCAGCGAGTCCTGGCCATTGGTAGCCAGTGTTGTCATCACTAGATCCACACCTACAGAGACTAAGTAAAAAAATAACTCAAAATGCCTCAGGGTTGAGACTTTTGAGAATATCTGAAGTATTTTTATTTCAGTAGAATTCCTACAGCAAACTTCGACACAAGTGGCCACATTTTGCAGAAAGCATAGGTCAAAGGTGCTTCTGGAGAGGAAAGCCCTGCAGTCCTGTGCAGTGCTAGGTCCCCGGTCTTGCATTACAGTTTCTTTGTGACTTGAGAAGATCCCCCGTACACTGGGCTGATTCTTCATGGGATTGTTAAGACAGTTTTAGAAACAGATTGCGGCAGCTGTGGAAGACAAACTGGTTGCCTTACACCAGATGTTTTGCCCTGACAGCTCATGCACATACTAATAATGCCGTCCTTATGCATGCTGAGGAGGAGGGATAACTTTGAGGGGGAACGGTCTGCAACTGCACGCAGGAATTTCTTCCGCCCGTCAGCACAGCCTCGATGTTATTTGTAATTTTTATGCATTAGTGTTCTGGTATGTCTGTCCGTACAAAATTAGACCCTGTGGAAGAGTAATTTTTTGCCTGGCTTCCTAAGGAAATTAAGCTCATTGCAGTCATGTTGCTTGTGTGTCCGTCTGGGTCCTTCTTCATCCTTTCTGTAATAACTTCTAAGCCCCTTGGCTGATTTCAACCAGGTTTGATCAGTAACAGGCTCAAAATTATGTTTCCACACACTGCCTGAAAACAGACCATCAAATAGAAAAGCCCATATTATGCCCCCCACTGGCTTTAGCTTGAGTTCTCTCCAGAGAGTCCACGTCAACTGAAAGGCCTTGCCAATGCCTAACACCAGAAAAAGCTTCAGTAGGACATAATGTCATCTTAGACAGTAGTGTGTCAGCCCTGAGACACAGTCCAAGTTACTTGGTGCTGGAAATGCTCGTACTGAGGACAGTGGAGGTACTTATCGAGAGAGGGGGAAGTCACACCTACAGTTTTACCCCGTCCGGTGGCTTTCTGACCCAAAACAGGGAGTCCAACCTCTGTCCTTGCTGCAGCTCATCCCAACACTGACTACATAGTCCCCTTCCCCTGGTGCCACTTCTGACATTCACAGGCCCCAGTGCCGAGCCAATCCGATGCACTAAATTGACAGAAAAGCAGCTAGCAAAGGAAACAGAGAGCTTTTTTCCGGGTTAGCAAGTTGAATTGTCTCAGCAGAGGAGCTATCGAGCAGGAGGTGGGTGTTAGAAGGAAAGGGAAGAGCTGGTGGTGGAGCAGGGGGCAGAGGGAGAGGTGAGCTGGGGGAAGACGGAGCAGGATCCTGCCCTGCCAGAGCAAACGAGTTGTTAGGTAGGTTCAGCCGAAGAGTATCGACAGCTGTAATTGCGTGTGCTATGCTAATTACAGAAACACAAAATAACCAGCTGTGAATGAGACTGTTCCACACTGACTCCTTTGCATTTATTAGATTGTGCATGGAAATTAACAGGTTGGTTTTTAACAGCGCGGGGATCGAAGCCATGACACAAAGGGACAGTAAGAGACACTGAGATGACTTCTCCTTGAAGGTGACTCCCTCTGAAGCAGTGACATTCAGGTAGCACAAGAGATGATATGATTTCTCTGGTGCCTTTCTGGGACTTCAACTAAAACTGAATTAGTCTGTCTATATTTACCAGTTCTGCCAGTTCAAGTATATCCCATGATGGTTAAACCATGCTCAGGGAAAACACAGCTATATAAAAGACCTCCTGCAGGGCTTACATAAAGAGCAGGAGAGAATAAAAATAAGGGGCAAGAAAGCTTCTTATGCTGACACATCTAATATCCCACAGTCCTTACACAAACTCGTGGTTAGTGCCCTTTTACTGCCACTGAATATGCATGAATCTCCCAAAAATGTTTATGCTAGGACAAGCACTTATTGCTGAATCCTCGGAACTAAGCACCTTCTAAATAAAATCAAATCAGTCGTTCAGAGAGATTTTAAGTTAATGGTAGGCATTTTTGGGGAGCATTTTCCAATAAAGCAAACTGTTGTCATTAAAAAAGAGACTTTTCAATCAAAATACTCATCCACATATTCTCCATGCCTTTATATATTTTCTAATGAAAAATGTCAGTTTTGGAAACCAAAACTGTTCACTTTGCAGCTTTTATTAAAAACCACTGGAGAAAAATGATGAAGACAACTTGTCCATGTAAAGAAAGGACACTTGTCTAACCAGAACTTCAATTTAAGCAAGAATTGTAATTATTTCTAGCTTTTAATTTTAAGAACACATATGTTTTGACTTCACCTCAGTATCATATACGGATGCTCAGCATATATTTCTGGCCCCTGTAACACCAGCCCCTGAACTCGAAGGCTGGTCAGTGGAAGCACAAACCAAATCCATGCTTGTCTTAACTCAAACCCCACCAACCATCTCAAATGCCGAGCACGACAGGGGTTGCCAACTGGCCCAGATGGGATTTGACACAAGGAGCGTGGTGGTGGTGATGTGTGGCCCAACACCCTACCATCCTCCCAAGCTCAGGACTGCTACCACGTGCATTACTAAAAGGTGATTTTTTCAAGCAGTTGCAGCCTCCATAAGGGAAAACACATCTTGGCAGAGAACCATGATAGTCTAAGGACTGGGAAGGAAACAAAAGAAAAATTGGACAGAGAATTATTATTCTGGACAGACATAATATTTGCATAGAAAATATTGCCTAGATTATCTGAAAGTGCGGGTGCTCTTACTTGATTTCCCAAAGAAGGGAATGTGATATTTAAAAATGCAAGTGGTGTTAGCAATCCCTGTAGCTCCTGTGGGCTGATGTAGTGAAATGGGTGAAAAGTTAAAAAAAAAAAAACAACCAGAAAAGAAGAGAGAAGAAGAAAAAAACCAAACAACCTAGTAATTGCTATTATATCTTTCTGTTGCAGTCAGATCAAGCAGTCAAAGCAGGCCATTCATACCTCTGTTTAAATTCTGAGTGCTGCTTATTGAGGTTAAATTTGGCTGTTTTTTCAGGATTTGGACACAATCCATTCCAGCAGAGGATTAAAGATCCGTTTCCACTGAGGTCAATGGCAAAACTTCAATGGCAAAGCAGACGCCGGACCTGAATCAATACAGGAACCATGCCCCATTTTCAGGTTATTCAAGGAGTTGTGAATCTTCCAGTATACACATTTCCTGTAGGAACTTCTTAATTCTGCATTTTTAAAAAATTATGATCAATTCCCCCCCACCCACCGCCTTGAAAATTCAGATGCATTTAGTGAAGCGCTGTGCTGAAACAGAGCATATTTATTGACAATGAAATGAGAGCAGTACACTTCCAAGCAATTTAAAAATAACTCCCTTCGATTAGTTTCAATGCAAGGATGATAGCACAGAGGATTATTTTTCTGTTGTAGTAAATTATTTATGTGAAAGTTGTTTTCCTTTTAACAAGTAAATCTTCCTAGACACAATTGCATTAGGTCTCTTGAATTTCATAATAGGGTTATCAATGAATGCACACGGAGCTTCAAGGTAAGCCTCAAGTGCAGCTATGCTCGCACGGTGTAGAAAATCGACCGCTGTATTCCCATGAACATGAGTGATCTTCCATGTCCCTTCCCCAGTCGGGGACAGAAAAATCAGAGGCTGCTACCTGTGGGGTTTTTTGATGTTTATCACTTGCCCTTTTTTGGAAATAATGTTGGATTAAGCAGTGGCAACACATTACAGGTCTTGCAGTGAGAACGGTACCCAAGCCTTGACCTGAGCATCCTTGCAAGCTCAGGTGCAAGGTGCAAGCACCACACCAGTTCCCCTTTACCAGGAGACTGTCCCCATATAACTCTGTGTCATCTCACACCTGTTCCTTTCATCTTTCTACAGACAAATTGATATGGCAGTAACAGCCCCCCACTAGATTTTGGGTTCAATCCTCTGTAGGTTTTCATGTAGCAGAATATGAGACTGGAAGTAGCAGGATCCTCTGCAGACCAGTTTTTCAGGCATAGTTTATTTTCATACTCTCCGCTGACATGTTTACATGTATATGGACTCTCTAGGCAGTGCTAGGGATTAACTAAAATCTGTCTAGCTTATGTCATACCTATATAACTCTTGCTTCTTGCTACATGCAGTAACGTGGCATCACAAGCACTTGAGACCCAGTAAGCAAGAGACCTGTCTAAAGCTGAACACAGGTGGCCCATTAAAGGGTATGGAGGAAGAGTGAAGCTGAAGCTGGACTTCAGGGAAGAAAGGGGAGATGTGTTTTGACTGCGTTTGCTTTAAGAATCGGCTACCAGGAAAAATCAGGCTCATTCATAAGGGACAGCACTTTCACAGACAATATTGGTACACAATGATGCTCCTCAGAGATGAGAACAGTAGGAAAAAGACCAGCAAAACCCTGGAGTTTGCTTTGAGGACCAGTTGCCCTCAAAGAGAGCCCAATAGTACACATGAATAAGGGTCCTGAGCAAAGGAAGGGGCTGAGGTTGGCAGTGTTTGGGGAGTCTCCCAGCAAGGACCCCTAGCTCCTATGGCCGAGTGACGCCCAAGTGGGAAACCATACCTCAGCCAGGATGTGCTCTGACTTTCAGATGGACTTTTGTGAACAGCCTGGGTTGTTGTGGTCACTGTTTTCCAATGTGTCAATCAAATGTCTTGGTGCCTACCACGGCAGAATAAGCTCCTCACTGTCTTCCCTAATGTTATCTACCTACCACTGGGGCCTCAAGGTGGTCAGGGAGACTGATTCTCCCATTCCTCAGGAAGCTGCTGACTTCATCTGAGGCAGGGTGGTGAGGTAAACCCTAGGTGGACCCTCAGGCTGTGTTCATTCTCGCAGCCCAGCTAGTGCCAGGTCTCATTCACTGGTGTGGGCCATGAAACTGCTTTTCCCCCAGAGCCACCTGGCAAGGAGCAAGATGCCGGGCGTGCATCTGCAGGCATGGCCGTGCGAGGAACCATGTCTGAGAGCATGACACCTTATGCACCAAACGCTACCACTTTGGGTAAAGCATCTTAGCTCTTTTCCGTTTGGGAAACACCTGAGCCTGTTTGCTGTACGGTAGCCTTGGATCTTGCCCTTGCTCTGACTGTGAACAACTAACTGTATCTTCTGCCAACCAAGAAAAGCATAGCCCAGCTGTTTTTCTGTACCACTTCTTATAGCTTCCTGAAGTAGGAGAGGAGCATCAGGTGCATAGTTTCATAGAAGAGTTCAGGCTGGAAGGGACCTTTAAAGGTTTACAAGTACAGGAAGGACTACATCAATTATCTGAATAAGCGGGTATTTATTTCAGTTCTGCAGCGTCAATGAGCTGAGGAGACAGCCTGAAATGAGTGCTCTTGCCGTTTGCAAAACGTTGTATTTCCTCTCCTAAGGTACTCGGTTCAGAAATACCTATCAAATATTTGGAACTGCACCATATTTTCTAGGAGAGAATATCTTTAACATCAAAGAAGATCTAATGATCGCTCACAAATAACAAGGTAATAAGAATGAAGTCAGACATCGGGCGAAGTTTGTTTACAAATGATGCTCTCTCCGCGGGGCTCGCGAGGAAGAGGAGCGTTTCAGCAGGAGGCAGAGAGCTTCTCGCTCACCTTCCCACCGACCTTGCTGTGCGGTGATGCTCGGGATGCCGCTCCAGCAGCGCGGGGAGCAGCACGAGGAACAGCACCCAGCCCCCCGGGGCGACCCTGTCACAGCGCCACCGACCTCTGGCTCTGCCGCACCAAAAGCCACCATTCTAAGTAAATTTCCAGATCTGAGCTTTTCTCAAGAACTGGGGTGTTTGGTGAACTCTCTAAACTGCCAACGTAATATATATGTCTATCAAAAATATTGGCTTGATAAAAGTAGACGGTGACACACACTGCCCACGAGTGCTGCTCCTAATTTGCCCTTGAGAATTTGAACTTTCAAATAGTCAGTCTTGAAAGTGTAACTCTTCTTGAGGCAATCACGTTTTGCATTTTTAACCTTTGAATTGAGTATTTTGAGATCTCTTTCCTTTTTCTGTTGAAATATAACCCAGAAAATACATTCAGTACATTGATTTAGACTAGTTTAATATCTTATGCAACTATCTATATCTTCTATTTTTTGATCTTCTGAAAGCATACCTTCATTTTTGACTTTGTTTGAAAGCTGATTCCAAAAGAAAAAAAAAAAAAAATAAAACAAACTGAAAATAAAATAGAATTAAATAAAATAAATGGCAGAAAACAAATTAACATATTATACATGGTTCTGTTGTGGTTTTATAATAAAAAATGTTAATGCAATTAAACAAATTACTTTATGTCATTCATAGTGGTTTTTGTAATGAGATGATGTATTAGGGCAAGAGAGAAGTTCTGAAATTTGGCTTTTTAATTACCTAAGCACAACGTTTAGAAGCTTCAGAAGAGCAAATGACATCCTTGTAGTTTCTGGACTGTGTGAGCCATGGCTTGCAGAAATGTTCTGTTTTTTTTTTTCCTGAAGAAAAACAGCAAACAGTTATTAATATATCACAGAACACCAAGAATTAGTGAAAAACCCTGTACAAATAGATGCTGGTCTTTCTACACTATTTTTTCAGCAGCATCTGCCAAAGAGTCTGCGCTTTTGATGGAACTGATCTAAATTACAGATGGGCCAAAACTGCTTCTCAGGGTCAAATTTGGACTGATTTTAAAAGCCTTCTTATTGATTGAAAGTGGATCTGAAATCAGGCAGTGCTAGACGAGGCCCAGTTATCAGCAGATCCCATTATGCCGAGCGGAGGGAGTTACAGCCGGAGCTCTGCGTGGCCCCTGCAAGTTAAGCATATGCTTTAGTGCTTTGCAGGACTCGTGCCAGAGATCTCCATCCTTTACAAGATGGAGTTACCAAGCTGATGGACATACTCCAAAACAGAGCTCCGTAGCAGAAAATGCAGCAGATGAAAAACCTTTACTGAAGGCTTCTTTTCTCCTGAATGGCCAAGAACAGAGGGGTCCTCTCAAAAGCACCCATGATTAAGATAAAGGGGATTACAGCACTGTCACTCAGAGCAGCCACATGCAGTGCATCCTTTCTAACCTAAGAGAAAAGAGATTTGAAATGCTGATAGACCTTACTAATAGATACAGGCTGCAAATAGACTGTTGCAGAGGGAAAAAAAAAGCTTCTCTTATAACAGCGGTGGCTGCTACACCTTACAAGCTAAGAATATGTGAAGGTAGCTAAATTTTTCTGAGGAAAAAAAAACCACACATAAACAAGCAAGCAACCATGGATTGTTTCAAAAATAGGAGTCTTGGACGTGCAAGAGCTCGGGGGTGATGAAGAGGACACACGCAGACAATGCCAGCTCAGCCTTAGAAATCCTTGTAACAGATTCTGATTTGCTCATCTCTCCTGCTTTCATTTTTCTCCTGTCTTGGGTGAAGGGTTTGTGTTTAATAACATCATTTGCATCAGTGTGTCCCAACTGACCAAGGTACTAGGGCTGGGAGAGATTAGCATGGTAATCTCATTCTGATGGATAAAATTAGCAAAGATATTCCCCTGAATGGAGAGCTGCCATTGGCGAGCTGCCGTGCTTAGAATCAATTACTAAATTACTTTGAGCTCTAAGTCGACAGTAACAGAAAAAAATTGGCATCGACCGAAGTGAAATAAGATAAAAAATATGCGATCATTAAATCTCTCGCTACTATTCGCGAATGTGACTCACAAGAACTGCACAAAAAATAAGGCAGAATTTAATTTTTAACAGTGGTCCCTGTCATCATTTCAACCCGAGCTGCTCGGTGCGTGGCAGCGTGGCTCAGCCCTGCCGTCTGGCTGCTCGGGGGAAGAGCTGGGCTGCCCGCGGCTCCCACCCTCTGCTGAGCGGGGCACTTCGTGGGGACCGAAAGCCAGAAGAGCAGCTTCTGTCCGTGCAAGTGGAGCAGGAGAGAGAAAGGCTTGGGCAAGGCATAAAGCCTTCCTTCACGCTGTAGTTGTCTGCTCTCTGGGTAAGCGTACCGTATGCGCTTATTGCTTTGCAAGCGTACAGAAGGGTAGGTCCCTGCCCCAGAGAAGGCACAACCTGGAGGCTTTTCCTTGCTTACAGTGTACAAAATTCACAGCAGTGAGTAAAGCCCCATGTGCTCACATTGCTGGCTTTACCACAAAAAAAAAATAAATTAAAAAAATCTATTGCTACCGCAAAGCGTAGCTCAGGAGCAACATCATGTTGTTTTTGGCATAGTCAGAGGTTTCCCAGGCTTAAACATGGCTAAAATCTCTGATCTTTACTATACACAGACCTTCACTACCCTTTTGACATGCTGGGCAAGGCAGAAGTGCTCTGAAGTGACAGAGTTGGTCAGGAGGACCGGCATTTGCATGATTATGGCTGAGCTTTTGGGAGTATCTACAGACTTCAGACCATGGGGTTTTGACTGCCCCAGGTGAGAGCAGTAACACACAGCCATGGCTTTCAGACTTCTGAAGCTTCTCCAGTTGAACACATACACCTAAACACCCCTCAGATCACTAGCTGCTTCTAGAGCCCTTCTATACTGAAGTCACAGAAGCTGTAGATAAATACTCGGTCCATCTTTTCTGGAATAGAGGAAATGTTAAAGCGAAAAACAGGATGAAAAATTGCTATGTTACACAGAATGTAAGATATGGGTCATCCTAGCTTCAACCTTAGCTACAGTTATGAACTAAATGGGCTTCAGAATGAAAAATATCCAACTAACACACAATCAGTGGGATAGCAGGGATGTAGAAAAAAGAAATGTGAAAGAACCTTTTATCAGCTTTAAGCACCGGGAATCACAGTAGCATAAGTAATTGATAATATTATTAGCACAGTATACATATCAGCTGTCGGGATATTATGAGGACTGAATCCAATCTCTGTTGAGGGAGTCAGGGTCAACATCATTAACTATAGATCCTGTCCTGGTTTACATATAGAGCCCTCAGGCTAAGTGTCTGCCAGATACATCTCTATAGATGTGCATAGCTATAGGACATACAGGGGGCTAATCACACACATCAGTAATAGACAACAAGCTTTTGTTTATCTGAAGGTTTACTGGAATTAACTGATTAGTGTCAACTTGACACAATAACTTTTGTCTACAATGTAGTAGATCATTTTGATGGTTTTATTGATGGAGTGTTGTCTAATGTAAATTGTAAGGGTAGTTGAATGAAGTAGGAAACATTTTAGTTAAACAGAAATTGAAAAAGCCACTAGCAAATATATCTTTAAAATGTCACATTGTGCAGCCTTATAGATGCCATGTTAACGATAACACTGATGGCAATAGCAGTAAATAAGGAGAATTTAAAATGGAAATAAACACCACCTATTCATAAATTTATCTCTTACATAAATCCTCAGATGATATCCTGATGTTAAAACTAACATAAGACATACTGCACATATCTCTTTTTGAAAATAAAGTCAGTCTAGTAAAAGAAACGAGAAAACTAAGTAAAATACCTTTATTTCCCTAAAACCCATAGTGGTCCAATTTAGAGTAAAAGTACCACAAATACTTAAGAAAAAATGTCTGTTGGGGCAAATTAATTCTTTGCATAGATTCATAACATTATTTTCTGTTTCTTGGTAGGTATAATTACTTTCTTCCATAGTTAATATGGAACACACTGTTTGCTTTCCTCTGCTGGGTGTGAAATAGCTTTTATGAACTAGTCTAGATTTTCTCTTCTCACGGCTTCACAGCATGGCTAAGAGTTCATGGTTTAAACTACACATGATCATATTCATCTTCTAACATAAATAACAATAGACTTCTTTTCTGGCTCAGCTATTAGGTTATTTAGTGCAACTGTTGGACAATCTCCTTTGAAAGTAAGCTCAGGGAATAGAGTGATTATGCCATGAATGCTTCAAATAACAGAAAGATGCTATATGGTCTGCTATATTTATATTCAGCTATAAATAACAGAAAACTAATTCAGATTCTTTTATAACTTCAAAATCACCTTTCCTTTCCAGGCACAAACTATTCTCCCCACAATAGCAAGTCAAAACAATTAGGCTAAAACAAGGGGGATACTGTGTGTCACAAAACGAAGTAATTAAATTTAGGCAGTATTATCAATGACGCCCAGTTCCAACCGTTGAAGCTGCAGTTAGTAACCCCAGTCTGTCCCTCTATCAAAAAGCTATTTATTCTTCATTACTGGCTATCCCTGGGTTACAGGGATTCATTGTCATTGTAGTATCTTATCGGAGGAACAGTTAGTGCAATGATATTATGGAAATAGCCATTTCATAGCTTATGGGCAAAGTAGCATCAGGCCACGGCTTTCCAGGAGTTGTCAGGAATGGCGAAATCTTGTCTGTATTGTCACTCTTGAGGATTTGTTACATTTGTTTGGCTCATAGCAAAGTAAAGAGTGAAATCGTGTCACCAGAGAAAAGAACCCCTTTTTAGAGATTCCGTCCATGCGATTCCTCTAGAAATTTATAGACAAGGTCTGCAAAACTGGGGACAAAGCGCTTTGTCCCTTCGGGAAACAGATTGCCCCGTTTAGGACAGAAATAGCCAGACTGACACGGTTCCACCTTGGCCATAGACACGAGTGTAGCCATGGCTCCCTCTTGATCTGCCTCAAACTAATCCTGCAGGAGGGCAGCAGACGTCTGAGAGAGCGCAACTTCCAGTACTAAGCTTTCGAAAGGTTTTATTTCACATGCCTTTAAATCCAAGGATGCACAAAGTCACAAGAGCTTATTACGTGGAAGGCAATGAAAGTAAATGGATGCTTAGATAGGTTGTGTCATTCTTGAAGAAGCACAAATGAAATTAAAACAATTCATTTCGTGTACTTCCCTACCTAAGAGTACATTGATGCATCCAAGAAATCACAGCCCTTCTCCAGCAGCACCTGACTTAGCAGTTTTCTGAAGAGCTCTGCTTCTCCCTTCAAAAACACACAGATTTGTTAAAGCCTAAGATTTGGGCAGACCTGCGTACTACTTGCCTGTTTATTAGACATAACTATATTCAAATCTATGCTTGTTTGAAACCAGTAATATATATTTTCAGGCCAGATTTCTGCCTACTTACCAGAAAAATATCTTAAAATGGGGTTTGTTTTAAGGCTAGGAGAAAAGGTCTCCGTTTTGGAAAGCAAAATGTTCCATGCGTTTAACCGTTAAACAGTTAACCAAACCACTTGTCTTGCATGCAAACAAGTCATTTGTATCCTGCTATAAAAAGTAGCTCCTGGGCAAAGGTATATAACCTTTCTTAAATATTTTGGTTCATTTTAAACAGGATGTTAAAATATCTAGCTATTGATTTTCTGTGGCCCTTACATGTAGTCATTTGCATTATAAAAGTTCCATTATTATAAGATCAAGTCAGAAACAGCTGATAAGATGTAAACACAATACAGTGCAATTTATTTTTATGGAGAATCTTATATAGAAAAAAAAAACAAAAGAACCTTTTTCATGTAGCTATACACTTTCAAACACAATTCTCAATTGTCCCCAGTAGCGCACAGTTAAGCAGAAATATGAAAAGAAAGAAAAAGACCACTTGTGGTCTATACAATGGCCAGGTACAGCAGAGGCTACAGAGGTCAGGAGACTGGCAGAGAATGGCAGTGCTTTTCCCAATGGTACCTCAAAAATGCAGGTGTGGAGTAGATGAGTGTTTTCCTGTGAGACTCTAATTCCCCCTGACACCCCCCAAAGATCTGTGAGGAAGGGGGTGTTTGGCTGTGACCTCACTTTCCTCTACCGGGCCACCGCATCGTAAGCATAAATAAAAGTCCAGAGAGATGCTGAGATGCTCTGTCAAAGTGCAAATATGCCTCAAATGTGCAACTGAGGCAGATATCACATGCACACTTAAAATGCATTTATCAAAGTGTAGCTGTTTCTACACTGGAAAGGAGAAATCAGTTTAGAGTTCATGCCATGGGAAGTATGGACACCCTCCCCATGAACTTCAGCAAAACATCCCATTTCTACAGCAAACATCCCAGCTTCTTCAGCACCAGCAGGGAGAAGGGAGCATTTGGGTGTTAAGCTCTCACATGAGAGAGAATTTGTTTTTCCACAAATGCTTCCTCCTCAGACCAATTTTGAATGTAGGGTGGCCTCATCAAGTATCATAATGTCTTCCATCGGTTTTCATCCCCTTAACAACTTGTCTTTTGTTCTGTCTTCTGCTGCCTCCTTGTTTCTTTCTTACTGCCAAAATCTTTTCCAGGAGGTGCCTGAGTACACAGCTCTCTCCTGCACACATTTCTTCTGTCTTAACTTTTTCTCATTTTCTCCAGAATGACTTTTGCCATCTCTCTTTCCATTTCACCAACAGCATAGCCCTCAATAGCTAAAAAGTGCGTATTCTTACTGTTGATCCTCTTGGCTCTGAACACCACCTAGGAGTCGTCTTCTTTTCCTCTTCTCTTGCACCTTCTTCTGTCATCCCACTAGAGCACTGAAAAAAGATGAGATATGTCATAGTGAAAGACACTTACATTTTGTCACCAGGCTCATCATATAGATGCAATATAAGGTATCCTTGTGCCCAGTATAAACATCCCTAGTGCACAAGTTCGGCACACTGAATAAGAAGAAATACGTAGGTTATATCCTTTCAAATACGAAGCAGTTACCTTGGTGGCAAAACCATCTGTAATCATTAAGTCCAAGGGATAAATCTGAGTCAAAATACTTTACAACGCATTGCCCCATAATTCTGTATTCAATAGCAATCTTAAATTATAATAACAAATAAGAGGGAAAACATCAAAATTGCTAGTAATTAGAAGCATAAAAGAAAACTTTTTCACTATGATTAAATGATTTTTTGGGTTGGCATAAATAGAGAAGTAATCCTGAGAGATATGTTTTGTATCCCAATGTAATATAAAGGCTGTGTATCATGAAATGAGGAGGAACAAAAAATTTTGCTTGTCCCAGGATTATAATTGCTTTATCTTGCCAAATTTTCTCATTGGGTCACATACAAAGACCTTCATTCAGTGGTTACCAAGGCTTTCTTCGAGCGAATTCCTCTTGGCCTCATAATTTTCTCTACAATTTTCACAGTCTTACAGCCAAACAACAGCTGCCCAATGGCACAATTCATCGGTCATGATATACTATTAAATATACATTATATGCATGTGTAGGTAAGGGGGATTTGTGTGCATAGCATGTAATGATGTGCAAAATACAGAATATATATTATTTAAAGTATAAGATGAGAATGCTATTTCAATCACTGCTAATTTGCATTTCATATTCCCAAAACATCATAATACTATTATAAGGTATTGATCCAAGCATGACCATTTGATTTCACATCAATACTAATATGACTTTTCTGTGATCTGTTGACATGTGGGATTTTCTGAGTGAAATACATACATACCAATATCCAACTATTTTCACTAGTAAAAATGGATTCAGCTGTATGAAAAGCTGTTGGTAAAAATATAGATCACCCCATCCCAAAACCTGAATTTAGATTTTATCAGTAGACTTATGTTTTTATCCTTATTGCTTTCCCAGATCTCTTTCCTTTATCTCTTTGATATAACGGTGTCTTTCTGATACTGTTTCTTGTCTGCAGCGCAATTCAGTATCCTAAGCACAAAGCACTGGTAGCAAAAGTGATTATGTCATTTAGGAGCAAGAGCCCCCCAAAACCGCATTCCCATCCTCAACGTTTTTGTTTTGCTTTTTTTTGTGTGGCTGGACTCGATGATCTCAAAGGTCCTTTTCGACCATGAATATTCTGTGATTCTGTGACATAAAGACTGCTGGAATAACAGCCTCCTACTGAGCCTCTCTGAATTATTTAAATAACACAGTTTATTATGAAATAGTTCTTGCTTTGATGATTTTTGCATACAGATGCCAAAATCACATGGGTCCCACCCTCCCGTTTCTTCTTTCCCACTAGATAGGTGTACAGGATGATACTCAAATAGCCTTTAATCTTCACAACACTGCTGATGTACTTCTTCCTGCTAAATCCCTGTTTTCAACATTACCCAAGTTTCAGCATGAACCATTATGTTGATTTTTCCTGGTGGTTGCCAACTTGAAATCTACCCAGTGGTCAGGGATAATTACACACTTTTGCTGCAGATACTCAGATGGACATTCCTTTCCCCATCCGTGCACACATTTGCACCCACAGAGCCAACACAGTTTCTTCTAAAGAACAAGAGCAACATCTCCGTTGATTTACCTGGAGCACAGCTGGATCTTACTGGCATGGAGAGCCTGAAGGGGAGAATGCAGCACGTCTGGGAAGAGTACTACCTGCTGAGGATACTCGGTCACTTCAGTGTCACTGAAATCAGTACATAGAATGCAATTGCTTTTATCTCATCTGACCATCTATAGGACCTGAGCAAAAACTAGCAAAAGTGAATTCATCACAGATTCATCCTAAAACGAACCATCCCAGTTTCCCTACAGAAGCCAAGGGACCCAAGGAACAGCCAGAGATTGGCACTTGCCTCAGGGGAGATGTGCTGTTTTCCCATCATCTGCCAAGACCTGAAAATGGTTCACAACCTCAAAATCCAGCTAGAGCCATCACTGCTTCTGGATTGTGGGGTTACTGCTGGAGGATATTGTGCTTTTCATCATATATGACAGAGCTGTGACCCTTCTTTCCCAAATGAAGCTGTAGTTTGTGTTGGACTACCAAGAAGCTGAAGTAAGGGTGGAGGAATCCAGTCCCTGAGTGGGACAGGTCAACATGGTCACAACATTCACCTTCAATTCCAGGCACCATTTTCCTGCACACTTTTGGATGGAGTCCACGTTGCAGGAAAACAAAACCTCAAGAAACTCAGGCTCATCTGGCTTCATAACTTCCTTCCAGCAGCAGTGGCCTTCTAAACCAAACCTGTAATTTTGAAGTGATAAAAGCAAGGGTAGCTGTGATGACTTTATATTACATAGGAACTGCACCTCCCCCTCACAGACCCAGCCACAACACAATTACTAGGTCAAAACTTCATTGGACTCCAGAGCCTACTGAGCAGGGAACAAACTCTGTCAGCTGATCCAAAGTAATTTAAATTACATTGCGAGTTAGTTAAAGCCCTATCATCTCCTGTTTGGTTCTCTGGATAGACTGTGTATAAACACAATGCGTATTAGCGTATGTCCTCCCATCTACTTACTTTCACACATCACTTTCTTTACTTTTGAAGATATCAGCATATTTCAGTATACAATTACAGAATCTGAAAACTCAATTAATGTGCTATTTACATGAGTATTAACTAGAACAATGCCTATAAATGCATTAGAAAAAAAAAATATCTTCTTACAGATTGCAAATAAACTTTTAAGAACTGACCCAGTGCCAATCCTTTCAGCGCCTGTCTGGATATAGGCAATTATTTTAGTTAATGGCACAGCACAGGGTCCCAGAGTACACACATAAACCCACATTTTCCAAGAGAGATTCAAGCACGGATTACATAAAAGGTTTTAGTAAAAACTGCAGTCTTGTTCTCATCTGAAGCTATTACCCATTCATATTCTCTATTAATGTAAACAGATAATTTACCCTTAATTTAAGGCCCCCTCACATCAAGCATAATCAACTTAAGGAAGATATGTGGTCAGCATAAAAAAGATGTAGTTTACAACTTACGTCTGCTTTTCATACAAGTTCAGCTCTGTCTCCTGTTGTCTCCAACAAATGGAAACTTCTATACTGCCTTGCCTTCTCAGCCAACACTTGCTGGGTATTTTCACTCCCTTTTCTGAAATCCTAATAGAGGGAGCCTGGGTTTGACCACTGAAGTCTCAATGTCTCACCAACACCCTTCTTGCACTCCTGTAGCAGAAGATGGACCTTATGTAATTTGAGTTTCAACGAAGGACCCTGTGAGCTCATTTTGACTGCAATAAAATGAAAAGACCGTTGATTAGCAAGAAGGCGTTGTTGTGCTTTCCAGTTTAGCACTTGGGGCTGACTGATAGTAATTTGATTGATTCATTGATTGATTGGTTGGTTGATTTGAATAATGTTTACTGGGAGGCTAAAAATTAACAGTTGCCAGTATTATGTCACTTTTGCATAAGGGCCTGTGACCACCCATCAGGAATTGTTTGCAAACTGGAGTACTACTACTTAAAAAAAAGCAGAGCAAACGCAGCCAAGCTTTGATGAGTTGCCTTATAGAAATAATTTAGCCCTTACAATCAAAACAAGCAGAGGACCCACGGAGAAATGTAACCAGGGCTGGAACAGCAGTGATACCACCCCGGCCAAGAATAGTGATCTAGCTGGGGACAACAGCTGGTAGGTACCCAGGGACTGTTGGTGGGAGTGGAGCTCTGACTTTCAACCTGAGCAAACCCTCCCTATTGGAATCACAAAGGGAAAGGTCCCAGCCCATGTGACTGGGTGTTTTCTTGCTCATCATTTAAGACTGACTAATTACCATTAGTCTCTAAGGCAGGCAGCGCTGCTCTGACCTGTTGCTGCTGTGAGCAGAGCAGGGCACACTACAGTTTTGTGTGGGAGCTGCTGTATACCTCAGCAGAGCCAACATGGAGACCTTTGGTTAAACAGCTTAACACTATTTCCTTCTGCCAGCCAGTTCCCTTGTGAGAGCTGGAAGCACCTTGCCTGAAGGCACAGTGCGTCCTTACAGGCAGGAATTCAGGATTGCCAAACCCTGCCTTGCTGTCACTGGCTACTTATTCTGAGAAAAGAGGCCTTTTTTAACTTTCCTGTGACCTCTTGACTTAGACATCGTTATCCTTCACTGTGGGAAGAACATACCTTTCCATCTTTCTTACTGCCTCATTCAACCTCACTGGATTCATTGACACAAATAGGCATAGAAACATAAAATTGCCATAATTGGGTCAGGCCAATAGGTCTGATAGTGGCCAGTGATGATTGCTTAGAGAAAGAACAGAAGAAGGACAATACATACAGAAGGACCTTTGCCTTGGCAAATCTCATCTGCTACCAGCAGTTTCAAGCCCGTCAGAGCACTGGAGTCTGTATCCAGACCATCACCTTATGATGCAAGTACCAAAATACCAGCAAAAAGCTTGAATTTTTTTGAACTCACAAGCACGCTTTTCATTAAACAATACAAATATGTATCTGCAACTGTATATGACAGAGATCCTTACGTGTGAGTCATCAATGTGTTTCTCTGTGTCTCTGTACTTGCAAGGAGACAGATGGACTGGCACTTTTTGGCCATAATGAGCACATAAAGTACATTTTTTTTTCTGTCGATCAACAGGATTTCCTTAATTCTCCTTTAAGTTTTTTTCACTGTGCTCTCTCCCCCCCTCCATCCTACTCTGTGCGTTTTATGAGGGGCCCCTCAGTTTCTGTGATCCGATCTTCTCGTTCCCAGCCCCATTACCGACAAAGGCGTCACACTCTCACTCCATACCTTTGTAACCAGGTTAAGGATCAGCTCGCACGGGCAAGCTGCAGTCCCGCGGGCTATCCAGCACTAAGGGCCTAATCTACACTCTGCTGAGATCATAGGCTTTTAAAGGTGCCATAGGTTTTTACCAACTTCATTGAGCTTAGAGGCAAGGCCCTAGAAGAAGCATTACTAAATCCGCCCCCGTGCACAGCACATTGCACTCTCTAACTTGCTATTTTTGCAACGCAGCACATTTTTTCTACAATTCGAAGTATAAGGCAGTCCTACTATATCTCCTGTGTGCTGCTCTGCAAAAGGGCATCAAGTATCCCTAGATGTAAAAGTGGTAGGGTTTAAAAAAAAAACAGTCATGATATTCAATATCAATATTTATATAACAGGGGGAAGCATTGCTTATAAAACAAAAAGTAAAGACTATATCATTTGTGATGTGTGGGGTGTGTTTTTTCTTGAAAAGCAGTATAGGTTGATGCAGGTAAAGACTCTCCTGGGTGCAGCTGAACAGACAAGAACAGCTTTATTATATGCTTCTACTTTACCAAATATGCACAAACCTAAGCCTGTCGTCTTGTTGGGTTGTTTTTTGAGTTGAGTTGGTTTCATTTGTCTGGGTTTTTTTTAATGGGACAAAAAAAAAGGACAGTTCATAAGGCAAGCAACAGCCAGGCCCTCCAGCTTTTGGTTTTATGAACCTCCCCGTACTTATTCCGTCAGGAAACAAAGACAAGAAGTGTCCAAATCTGGCCCCTTTGGCTAGCCGATGCCAGGAGCTGCAGGAAGGCATCTCTGCCGGTGTCCGAGTGGCAGCGGCGCCCCGCTGCCTGCCGTCCTTCGCTCGCAGTGACGGGAAGCTTTGACCCGGCCACATCTCTGCCTCTGGAGGGGAAAGCAAAGCCTTCTCTTAAGGCTATTTCAGCTCCCAGGACCCTTGTGCTGCCCCGGCTCTCCTAGCAGCTGCCCAACGAGCATTTCTGCCTTTCACATCCTCTTCCCCTGCTTACACAGGCTACAGCTAGAGTATTTTCTTTTTTTTTTTCCTTTTTT
>VXAK01005034.1:113298-158101 GCA_013399435.1 Arenaria interpres
CGAGCACAACTAAAAAAGGCACGACAAATGGGACAAGTGCTGTTTCATTAATAAAAGACACTTCAATAATCGGTTTTAAAATGCTGCGATAAAATACGCAGTCTATTTTCTGGAGGAAAAAACCCTGTATGCATTTCTTGAATATATGTTTTGTTAGAATGTGGATAGCTTCTGCAATTTTACTTTTTCTTTCAAAAGTGATTTCATTATCTAAGACTATCTTTGTTCAAAGTAAATAGACTGTCTCCAGGAATTACCCAGCGATACAGCTGTCCTAATAGTGACCTACATGGCAAGAGTTTCCCACTGGAGAAGCTGCAGTGCTCAGTCCCTCAGTCCAGCTGCTGATCCATGGCTGAACTGATCCCTGGACTCTTAGGGTAGGCGAGACCAGTATTACCAGTAAACCAACTGGCCAGCCAAGGTTGATTTAAAGGTATGAATCCTGGTCAGGGCTTGCTGTGAAGATGAGCTGCTTTCGTTTTATGGCATGCAGTCATGATTTGAAAACATTGAGAGATGACAACATGCTACTTCTTTGGGTACTTTTTTTTGCCAAGTTCGCTACTTTGTCTGCTAAAACTTGGGGTTTATTTCTAATATGATGCTTCATCTTCCAAGCGGTGGATCTAGCTACATCTGCTAGATCTTTTCTGTCTTTTAATTTCACTACTCTGTAAATTGATTTGCATCTTGATCTGTCTCCTTCCTGATAAACTAAATGGTCTGCGTCCTTCACAACTGCCATATTCCCTAAGGCTCAAACTTTTGAAATCTTCCCCAGAGCTAGAATCACTCTCTCCTGTTTCTGAAGATGCCTTGCAAAAGGGATACCAGGACAGAAACAAATACTGAGGTGTCTCTCTCACCAACGGTTTATACAGAGCTAAGATCACCTCTCTATTTCTGATCACATTTTTGCACTTACATATCTAAGCATCTCATTAGTCCTTTTTGGAAACTTCTGTTCCATCATTTATTCTCTCTGACCTATAAATCCTTTCTCAAGCCACTGCTTTCCATGTTCTGGTCACCTCCACAGTGCAGGGAACCCTGGGAGGCCTGAGGTGCAGGGTACTCACCATTTGAAAGGACCAGCGTGCCTGTGGCAGACCAGTTGGAACGGTTAATTCATCAACCTTCGTGACTGCTCAGTCAGGTAGAAATGGATGGTTTGAAAAATACATGAAGTTTATTTCTCCTCCCTCTCTGTAAAGGCGGGACTTTGAACGGGAGTTTTAATTAAATAAGTAATCTACATGATTGCTGCTGACCTTTACAAGCACAGGAGCCAGGGAGTGTCACAGGGCACATGAGCACAGGCAGGAAGAAGTTGCCACAAGGCAACTTACCAGTGGCACCAGTGAAAGCCGAATGGGCAAGCTGATCTGATGACGCTCTGGGGTTCACAAGGTAAGGAAATCTGGGCAAGAAGGACATAGCAAGTCCAAAGATGCATCAGTAAAGAAATGAGGGTAAGGTTTGTTATTTTTGTTGGTTTTACTTCCAGGTGTTGTCCAAATAAAGAATAATTTGTTTTATTATCCAGCTCAAATTCAATATGAACACGTATCATACCTTGAAGAGTTTAGAGATAAATTCACATTGTGTGTTTGAAGCAACTCAACTGTTTCATCATCTGCTCTTCTAAATACCAAGACTTGGAATGCAGGTCTAATGTCGAATTTGGTTCTGCACTAGTTCTTGCACACACTCTCACTTTTTTCTCTCCAGTATATGAACAGAAAAAGTAATTCCTGACTGCAGTACAAATCTCTCAGACGGATACATGACAATGCAAACATTAATTTTGCTGCTGAAGAGTGTGTAGCTGGCATGCAGGAAAACTACAATTAATAAAAACAATCCCTTTCACTGAGAAGCAAGTGTGCCTAAGTAATTTAATCTTTACATACCCACACTTACTTAATAAATTTATCAAACTCAGTATCAAAATTATTACCAACCAATGGGAAAAGGAGGTATCATGAAAAGTGCCTGTTGTCCATTAGAATATTTTTTTTTAAAACCCTTTTTTCCTCCCACCTTTTTTTGACACTGTTGAAGGTGCTAATAGATGTACCCTGAACCAGCCTGACTCCGGTTGGGGCCAGCAGGTTACTGCTAAGGTCTGAAGTGTGAGCTCTTTCTGAAGGCAAAATCTGGGGTCTCTCCACACGGGAAGGATCTCCACTGTACAAGGGAGGAATGGGACATGAAGGTCCCCAGGAGTTTTTAGATAGCAACTAAACTAGTACCTGTGTGTAATTCTTGTCGCACATTTAGAGTGAATCATTAAGAGTCAAACATTAATCTATAGACTACCATCGTCATCCATAAAGCAGAGCAGTGCTAAGAAGGCCATAATACAATGGGAGACGAAGCCTTTGCTTCTGTCACCGGTTTCATTTGGTCCTTTACAAGCTGTCGCCTCACCACTGTTATGAAATAAATGGGTGGCTTCATCCAGGGTGCTACTAAAATATGGCTCCATCTTAGAAAAACAATTTTGCACCTTGTAATTCGCGCACAAGGTCAAGTAGGCCAAGGAATGACCTGAGAGGAAACTCTTCTTCCCAATTTGTGGGAATTCACCCAGAAACCTCCCAAGAAATTTTAGCTGTGAAAATGAAGCTCATGCTACCATATTGTAGGTTGGAACTTTCCTTTGGAGAGAGGAAATCACCTTTTGGGCTGATCCTTGTCATGACTATCGTATCATTAGGAAATTAAAATACTTGCACTTGAACAGGAGTATTATTTCATATTATTATTGCAGGCTGAGGCCATGCTTCTTCCCATTCCTTGCTGAAACACAGGTAGTAAGGGAATGCCGATAACATCTCTCGCTGCTTCAAAGAGCATTCCAATAAGGTATAAAGCCTATCAACAGTATTAGATAAAAGTTCAAAGCAGCCTTGGAAAGTGTGAGAGAAACTATGCCTTCCCAGCAGTCTGAAATCTAATGTCAGCGTTAAGGCCTCTATCAACAGTCTTAAAGTACGGATGGGGTCTTCAGGAGCATTAACTTCAGTATCATTTCACAAAAATATGTTTCTAGAAAAAGAATCAATATACTAATTTCCCCTAAGGAGAAAATCTATGCAGGGAACAAAGTGCAAATTTCGTGAGCTGCTGTGGTTATTTGGTTAAGAAAAAGAGGTGACTGGAGATTGTGAAACCAGTGGCTAAGAGAATTGGTTATCTCGCATGGACATGGTATTTGGGAAAGCTTGGGTTGCTCGTGGGCACGGGTCACCCAGAGCTCCCAGCTGGAACTGTGGATACTCATCAACTTGAAAAGCCAAGCTGCTTCCTGAAACCTTTTCCTAAGGGAGTGCTTGCAGCAGTCCCTGCCCCAAGACATGGCCACAAACTCCTGTGCTCTCCTGGCTGTTAAAAACCTACCTATGCTTTGAAGAGCAAAGGGAGGTGGCTCACCTGTCCCAAGTCATGACAGGAACCAGGGGGTCCATGCAGCTGCAGCTGCCAGGTCTTTCCCAGCCCACTCCCTCACCCCTGTGACAAGGGAGCTGAGCCGCAGAGAGCCAGCAGCAGCACCCAGCAGGTACCTTCTGGAGCTCATTTCCAAGCAGAGCCAGGAATAACCTCTTCTTGCCTCTTTGTGGGTAACCGTGAACATGCTGGACTGGGCTCAGTGCTGGCCTGTCTTCAGTCTGAGATGCTCTGTGCAGCTTTCCACCACTGGAGCCTCCTTGGGCTTGTAGGACTCTCTTCCAGAGAACCAAGTAGAAGAAAATTTAGCTTCAGGGAGTCCCTGGTTGCTTCAGCTTTGCAGATAGCATGGGGGAAGCAGCGGGAGAGACGGCAGAGTTGCTACCAAGTGAAAGCTTTAATTCTCATTGAGGTTTATCATCGTGGTGTTAGTAGAGTTCAACACACAGTTAGATATATTCCACAGACCGTCACAAGCTGCAGGTCATTCCTTTTTTTTCATTTTTTTTCAATTTTTTTTTGAACTAAAAGAAGCTGACATCATAGTTCAAAATATTCTCCCCCAAAGCAGTGCTGCCAGGAGAACTCAACAGCTCCTGGCCCTGTATTATTTCACAGTATCAAAATGTTTCTAGAAACAGCTACCAAAATATATGTGCAGTATTATCTCTAAAAAGCTTACTGAAAGGGATGAGCTCTTAAAATAAGCAGTTCAGGAATCTTCTGCAAGCAAAATGCCACCACATCTAGGGTGTAAACATCCGAGGGACTCCCTCTCGCTTGGATTCCAAAGTTACACACTTTCTTTGCAAACTGAGTGCCTCTTCATTCTTTCGTAACAAAGTCTTCTTACATCTGGAAGAAAAAAAATCTTAGTTAAAACTTTACCTACTGCTGCTGCATGCACTTGTAACGCATTATGTGACAGCTTATTTTAGAACGGTGATGCTTTAAACGCACAGATCTCATTATCACTAGGAATATCTCTATGGAGACAAAAAGTTAGATAAACACAGTGTGGGCGTTTTTGTCCTGCTGCAGAAACAGAGGATGCAATAGATGGACATCTAGGCTTTTCACTCCATTCATACTCAGTTCCCACTGGGAATGTAGCACTCCTAAAATATTCCTGGGCTGATTTATTATCAAATCTGGTAGCATTCCCAGAAAAGTGGGAGGAATAGTTGAGAGCAAATATCATTCAAGACAGGGAAAAGTTATTTGCATTAGCAAGGGGGTGTGCTGTGCTGTATAATATGATGTGTATATGAATACTGAAATACTGACAAAACTGGAGAAGTTAAATGAGGCACTTTTGGTTTTCACCCATTTAATTTCACCTTTCAGTGACAGCGTCGTTCAAGCTCTCTCCTGATGTTGATTAGAAGGGGAAAAAAATAGTAGGATAACATATAACAGTGTGGTCATTTGATTCCTGCCTTAGCAAGTTTAGGGTAAAGAGAGATGCTTCCAATCTCTAGGTAACCACACTGAGAATCATAGTGTGAGTCCCAATGAGCCACAAGATTTTGCTGAGGTCAAGATTTTAACTAAATTCTGCAAAAAAAAAAGAGCTCTTAATTAAGAATATCCAGCCAGTACAGTCCGGGTTAATTAATGATTCTGAAAGATTACTGATATAAACCCAACCCTTTCAGGGTGTAACCCGATCTCTACTTATTGAAGATGAGACCTTTAACAAATATTCGGCCCCCCCCAAAAAAATTTCTTGTGTATTCTTCCAAATCACCTGCTGCTGGTCAAATCCAGCACTGGGTTTACAAACTGTAGATCGCAAATTTTAGGCTGTACATCACTCACTATGTTTCTATATTCTAATAGCAAATGAACGCATGGCCTCTCACATTTGCTTCATTTACATTTCTTCCTTGTCTTTTTTGGTGGGTAATAGTCCCCGTTATATTCACAGGGTCAGCTTCAATCCTGGCCAAAGTACATTCCACAGCTGAAGTCAAATACATTTGCAAACATGATTAATTTTTCTTATTATTACTGATTACTTTCATTGATTGATACTTTCACTGGTGCATACCACTAATACATTTAAATATCAATATGGGGATTAATTATCCTGAATTATTTCCTTTCAAATATCATGATTATATTTTTCCTGAGGTTTTGGGATATATACATAAACTTACGGCTAGATTTGTCTTTTGTACAAAACCTCATAAGCATAAAATACTTTAGAAGTATTCTACTTTTAAAGACTTTTTACAAAATATTTAAAAGTAATAAAAATGAAAATATTTAATAATTTAAAAAAACAGGCATATTAAACCCCCTGTAATTTCTAAATCCAGTTACATGTGAGGTCTGAACAAAAAGAGTTTTCTCTAAACAATGAAAAATATTAACGATACAAGAGAAGATTCAATTATATAACTGTGTATTGTAATTCTCAATGATTTATAAAAGGCAAAATTCAGATATGCTACACAATAAATTATCATTAAGACGAGACTACAGTTTGGTCTAATAGAATCCCATGATTTAGAAATGGAAAAAGAAACCCTATTAGATTATAGAGTTAATTCCCTGCCAGTGCTGAGGTCACTGCTCTTTCACTCTTGGGCTTGTCTACATGAAAACTGTTGGTACAGTTGAAGAGTCCTCTCGAGCAGACGGAGCTATGGAAAGACAAGAGGAGCTCTGTGTTGACCTTGCCACTCCCAAAAAGGAATGACAACAGCTCTAGTTGTTGTCATAATAAATAATTATTAATTTTAATAAATAATTTTAAAGAAGAAAATTCTGTTAAGTTCTGGTCGTAAACACCTCAAAATGGCAACACACACCAGGATATGAATATTGAACACCAGCCAAAGCCACAACAGTGCTCTGAAAGGCAACTAGTCCAAGTACAGTGGGAAGAACCTTGTGGCATACACAAACACGTGAGGTTTTTCTGGACCTACAGCTATTGAGAAGTTTCAGTTAATGCTGGTTTCAATGGGATCTACTCAGCATACCACTTTTAAGACTAAAACCGTAGCTTGGGAGACAGTTTTATATTGAAGCTGAAATGCAGTGGGAGGAGAAAGGCTCGCTTACAAGCATTTAGTTGCAGTAGCAGGAAGAGAGATGGATCAGATAGATTCATTCCCAAAAAGTCCCCAGCAAAACAATGCCTGTTGTGGGCAGAGTGGGTACCAGACCCTTGAAAACTCTACTTTCTCAGTCCTTGGGCAGAGAAGGGAAGGGGGAGACATGCTGCTACGCGTGCCGCGAGGGCTGCCATCCCACCGAAACTGAGGTGTGCTGAAACCTCTCCATTGCCTCTAAGTGCAGGCTCAGAAACCTCATCTGCCTATTTCTTCCATATTTCCCAGAGCAGTTTAGATTCTGTGGTCTCCTTTTCCTCCCAGTGATAAATCAGCTGCAAGGGATGTGTTTTCTGAAGAGGATATCAGAGGGTCACACAGACCTTAGGCTTCCTCCGCATGGCACTTTCCAGCAGAGAAGAGCATGGATTTCAGCTGGGTGCATCCTGTTATCTGAGGGGGAGTCACAGAGGTAAAAGCTGACACATGTGCCCTTTGAGGTGTGTTGAATTTTTCTCAGGGACAGGTGTGCTAGAAATGCAATTTCTCCCCTTCCATAATAACAACTTATTCTCTCACAGCAACCACAGGTTCCACGCCACTAGAAATGACCATGGGGCTTCAGGGATGCCCAACCCGATGCCACACAGTGTACCATACCTGATTTTAAACATCACTTGTTTGCTCGCTGAGGTTACGAGTTGTCCCCAAACAATTTTCCCTCCTGAAAGCCATTCTGTTCCCTTTGCTGTGAGCACCTGGACCCTCCCTTTCCACCCTGGCACCAAAGTCCTGCACAGATTAAAGGCCTGCAATGACAAGTCTCAAAATACCTGGGTGTCCCCATCGATGCTGGCATCCCCCTGCTGCTGACGGACTCACCCCCTTGTGCTTCAAGGAGCTGTGACAGAAAAAACTTGCTTTCAGTAGAAGCGCTTCTATTTGACCTCTAGCACTGCTAAACTGGGATTTGTGAGTTTAACAAACATGGCATTAACCACACTACTGGCTCTTGAGCAAAGATACTAAAATTATTGCTTACCTTCAGCAGCTGCCTGCAAGAGAGTTGAGAAATAAGTTTTTTATCTTACTATGTCAAGAGGCACAAACCACTTTATCTCGTGTCATTGAGTTCGACTAACGATAGCAATAAAAAAGTATCAACTACTGCTAATCGGTGCAGTTCTGTGAGGATATGGTATTTAAAAACCCACACCAACCTGTTGTTCTAAAGAAATAGCTTCAAAATTTCCTTATTTGTTTGCCACAGTGTAATTTAAATATTTTTTTTTGGTAATAGGAGTCCTGGGCCAGATAGTTGCCTCACCAGCATACAGCTTAAACAAATGAGATGTCACAGATGGAAAACTGATGGAAAAAAAGATTTGAACAATTCTAGAAGACAGATAAGCCATTATCTTCTCCCGGGATCTAATGATATGTTCTGTAGGATCATTCGGGCTACAGCCATAATTAAAGCTGGTCCTGAGTCATTCTGTTGTAGCACAAAACATTAACAAAAGGGAAAAGAAAAATCTTTGGCATACTTTGTGCAAGGGAGAAATAGTATGAGACTGATGTTTGACAGAGGTTAGGGCTGAAACATACTTGAAATATAGGGCTATGAGAAAGAATTGGCATTTTATTACTATTTTATTTAATAGGCTGCTGTTTGGAAGCATAATCACATCTGGATAAAGACCTGAACATGCCTTTCCACACTGTGTCACCTGTGGGAAAGAAATTATTCAGTTATGCTGAATGTGTTATATCATTCTGTTAATCCCATGTTTAAATGACTCAGCTATTTAAAACCGCACTGTCTCTTTTTTAGACCTCCTCTTGTCGAAGACACCGGCAGCTGTATTTGCACATTGGCTTTTGTTTTCCAGTGGAAAACCACTATTTTGCGATAAATTAAGTCCAGACCCCAATCCACATGGCCAGTTTGGTCAACCCATCTGAAAAGCTCCTTGCGAGGTAAGAAAGTCAGCTAGCCCAGTGCTGCCAGGAGGAGACCGTTAAGACTGTTAATTGCTATCCTGAACCACTTTAAAATTACCCACACGATTGCTTTTAAATGTTCCCATTTGGAAAGAATAAGCATACATGCAAAGGCTCATTCCTCATCAAGCAGTGCCGTCCATCCTCATGGAAGAAAGTGGCCTCCTTTCTGCCTACCCCCAATATTTTCAAGAAACAACCCAGCTCCTGCTAGTTGACAACTACACATACACTTAATATAGCTGGTCCCTGGTTTTGCCCAAGTTGACCAGAATTTTGCTTTCAGATTTTCTATGTTTGGCCCAAAATTTCACTATAAATTGTCTTCCCAATGGCTTTACCTCTGCGAAGCACCTTCTTCACATACAGTACTATGGAAATACTGCGGTGGCCAGAGCTAAGAAAAATGTTGATTTTTATAGCATTTTTTTTCTGTGTTTCACAAAACCAAATATTTAACTTATCAGTGGCATCTGTTAATATGTAAAAAGCTGGATAAATAAACCTAATTGAGGCTAAATGTATTCTGTAATCTAGTTTACTCCCGAGGGACTTTCTGTTATCTTTGAAGTGACCAGAGGGAGTGTGAGGTAAACACCCAAATGCTAAATACGTAGAGTTGATGGAATGATCCCTGCTCCAAGATAGACTTTTTAAGTGTTAACTACCATTTTTTAAATACTTTGGTGAAAATACATGATATATTTAGTTTTATTCCATTTGAAAGTCTGGTAAGTCTTTTTCAGAAAGCAAATTATTGTCGCTGCCTCACAGCTCCAATTTATTATCCAAAGTAATAACCTTGGCAAAAATGTCTATTATTTCAGCTCTTGAATAAGGACTCAGTTCACATGTCTAATGTCCTGTTTAAGAGAATTAGCAGAAACTCATCTCAATGCGGTTTCAAAAGAGGAAACTAAGCAGACAGCCTTGTTAATTTAGCATATAGACTTGGAATAAAGTACAACATCCATCATCTCTCAAAATTCAATTAAAAATTGGTCTTGTGTCTAAGGAGAAGCAGCCAATTTTCTTCTGGAAGCAGAGTCTTGGAAGATCACTAAAACCCTTAATGGTTCTTTCATTGCGGGAGCCAATAGGAAACAAAAAAACCAGTTTGGGAGTTCAAATTACCCCTTACATTAAACGCTAGAACATGTGTAATCTTCAGGTCGGGCCCGTGGCTGTTGATGCAATGCTTTCTGTCACCACAGACACACGGGGAATTCCAGCTGCACTTGTCGCCCGGTCCTTAAAATCTTCCCGTGTGCGGCTGTACGCTGCGGCAGCCCTGAACAGGCTTTTGCATTCAGGGTGAAATACCCTTCCTTACCATATGTCGTGTATAGTTCTTATTCTCCCTCAGTAGGTTTCTATGTGTGATAAAAAGATGCTTGCAAACACACACTGAGATTTAATATCTGGGGAAAGGGAAGCCTGAAAATATGTTAACAAGATTTTCAGCATTAAACACAATTTTGTTTCAGATTTCAGCTGTTAAACATCTTAATTTGTTTTGCTTTTTACTCCAGTAACATAATGCTAATACACTCTGACAGCTTGTGACTCCACACCGAGGAGGTTTCGCAAACCAATCTCTTTACTTGAAATTTGATTTACAAAGTGCCTCAGTCCTTTAGCTGGGCGGCAGCAGTCACCATCACAACACTTGTCATGGCTAGATGTAGGAGCACAATCTGGGCAGTTTTTCCTTGTTTGTTTATTTTCTTCTAGTGGAGGATTCACCAGAGGAAAGAATCCTTTTAACCATTTCATGTCCTCATCCATCAATAAGCTCAGTCCAGAAAATACTATCATGCAACCCCTGCCACACCCCAAAGGAAATAGAGGATTTTTTGTTTTGCAACACACATTAAACTTTTGGTGCAGAATACAGGTAGCATCTATGCAGTTTATTTTTACAATATTTGTTTTGGATGACTTGGTCTAACAGTTAATGCAGAAATCTTTCGGACTCCATGTTCTCCCTCCAGCCTCATCTAGCTTTGGGTTTCTTCTCACCTTCTTCTCAGTAAGGTGAGGTTGCTTTCTGGGTGCTCATCCTACATACAGCTGCGGGCCACTGCTGAGCCAGCAGGACCATTTGCTCAGCTATTAATCGAGCCCCAACCTGGCCTACCATTTTCCTTGAAAATCAGGTTTTTGTCATGTGAGTAGTACATAAGGTGGCACTTCATATCGTGAAGCCTTACAGAACGGGCATGAAAAATAATAGAAGACCGCAAACATCTGCCTCTAGGCTGCTGGCTGCTCTTGGCATGGGTGGGTATCATGTCCCAGCATCCTGACAGGCAGGTTATGTAGCATAACCACCTCCAAAGGATAAGCACCATGCTTTGTTTGAATAATTGTATAATGAACTGGAGAAGATGATGTGGCACCAAAACCTGGTGAAAGCCCTTTTATTCACCTCTCCTCCCAGTAAATAGATTTTTAGATTTTTTTTTACATTAAAAATACTAAGAGGAAATGTCTGTTATTCTGCAGGGAGAAGATACAACTGCTGCTGTGGGAATCTGGCTTCAGCCCAGCCGCCCGCTCCTCCTGGTAGCCGGGCTGAGGCAGGGCAAAGCGCCCGGCCCCTCCGTGTGCCGCCTTGCTAGACAGGCTGACTCCACTCCTGAGGACCAGCTTCTGGCTCGGGTGACTTCTATTGCAGTACCCAGATAGCCCGGTCCTTCTCAGCTCTGCAGTCACTATGCTATAGTCACAGTGACTACAGTGACTGGTAAATGCATGCTTGGTTTTGGGAGGTTTTTTGGTAGGTTTTTTTTTATTATTATTTCTATTTTTTTATTATCTATACTGAGTTTCTAGTATCTTTATTGCCAGGCTGTAATCTAAATTCAATTCACTACTAAAGATGCCCTTTTTCTGGACAACCTAGTGTCTATGTCCCATTTAACCATTCGGAAACAGATAAAATAATATTTTTCTGCTTCACAGTGACGGTTTTAAATCTTATTCAACTGACGATTGCAAAGTGCTTTACTCTTTTCTTGAGGTGATGGGCTCTGTCATTAAGTGTGTGAAACACCCCACAGACTCCAGTCACCCCTTTCTGTTTTAGCTACTTGAAGTATAGTTGAAAACCTGAAAAACCAAGTCTAGTTACCTATGCTTTCACACAAGGCCAGTGGCTCTGGGTATCTCACGAAGCTTGCAAAGATATCTGATTAGCTGGGCCTGTGCAATCAGGCATCCTTGAAAATCCAGCTGGTTCCAAGTCCCTGCTGCTGGGTGCTCAGGTATTGTGCTATTCAAAATGATTCAAAGTCTCGTCCAAATTTTTTTGTATTACTGCAATGTAAAGGAAGCAACGGATATTTGTATTCAAGCTGCAGCTCAGTACTGCCAAAAGAGAGCCATCTTGCCTTAAAACTGTAAACAAATAAAATGATATTGTAGAATTTATTTCCTTTCCATGATGAAAAGTACCATGGCAGCCTGTGGAGAAATATGTCTTCTTACATTTGCCTGGCTACCCACAACGATTTAATAAAGGTTCTCAGTGCAGCAAGCACACTGCTTTGCCGCGCTTGGGCTGCTTCGACCACCTTATTCTTTATCTGTTTCCCCACGGCAGCAGTGTCTGCCCTGTCTGCACCCACCTGTCCAAAGCCCACCGGGCAGCGACGATGTTTACTTACCGCCCTTCTTTCTAGCTGCAAATGGAGCCAGGCTGGGCTGTGCCGTGCAGCTCAGGGCTCTGCCAAACGTGGCTCCTGGGGAGCTGGGATGTGCCACGGGAGCACAGCTGGGCTTTATTTGCCTGCAAGACAAGGCTGAGAAACAGGTGATGTCCTCAGTTGAGAGCCAGAGGGCAGAAGTGCTGCAACTCCACCACTTACCCTCCCAGAGCTTGCTCCTGGCTGAAAGCATTTTTCCATCGAAGGCATGCAGTTCCTCGACGTTATTTATCACAACCCTTCTGCTTCTGACCATTTATTCACCTTCTTCATTTTACCTTGCCTATAGCCGGTAGCAGCTAAAGTTGATTACTTTTTACGTCAAAGCTTACTGAGTGCAGTGTAAGCCATCAGCTCCTGGGTGAAAAACACGTGAGGGTTGTTGTTCAGGTACAGAGGATGCTTGAAAAGCCTTGAAGCAGCAAAGAGAAATGCACCCGTGTTTAATTGTATTCATGCTGTAAGCAGATTTTAACCATTCAAGATGAAGAGAGAGATTGAGAAAGCCAAGTACTGAGTGACAGTATTCCATCATAGGCTGCTTATCTGCATCTATACCTGGTTCAATTACTTTATCTACTTAACATGCAGCCCCATGTGAAAAAATACATCTTTGGAGTCGTTATATTGCCTACATAAATCTGAATACTGTATAAAGAAATGCAATAGCTGTGAATGTCACTGTACATAGTCACCCAGGCTTTTTTCTGAGATGTAAACACAACTAAATGGAAGACATACAGCTTATGCCAGTCAAAATCTTTCTTCTTGCCCTTCACCCCACACACCGAAGCGAATCACTGCGAAGGCAGTGCAACTGCTTGAGCTCCTCTGTCTTCACTTTACCCAAAGGTTTCTCTTAAGTTCATCATCTGCACAGGTGATTTAATGAGGTAAGCCTTGCAAATGAAACTACAAGCACCATCCTCTTCTGTATAAAACACAGTGCAGCGACGCCATCAGTTAGCCGCGACAATTTTGATTCACTTAAGGAAAGCCTCTGTGCTGTTACCAGTCAGGGAAAGGCCTGACCCCAGTATCACAGAACCAATACTGTGGTAGATGGGCCTCATCACCACAGGCAAAAAGAAGTCAGCTGTCACGATTTTGTTGAAAGTTACTTCTTGTTTTGATTATCAAACCACATGCACTGAACTGTATCATCCAGTCAAGTGAAATATTCTTTTACACTGCTTAGAGAAGAAAAAACAACTTAAAATTGACTATTTGCTAAGCACAGGAGGATATAAAAATGCTAATCAACAGTTCCAGGAGAAACAGAAGAAGAAATCTACCAGCAAAGGTTTGCAAGAAATAAAGACCTCTATCCCTCTAAAAAGATTTGAGAAATGCAGCTGCTTTTCTGCAAGGTGAATAGAGGAGATTGTGCAGCAAAACCTTCCCATGTGTTTTCACATCGCTGTGGGCAAAAGCACATTAGTCACTACCTTTAAAATAGATAATGGCTTTTCAACTGTTGTGTGCCCGTGTGTATCTGTAACAAATGCTCTGAGAGATAACAGCTTTGGCTGAGGCAAAGGGATGAGAGTTGGGACCAGCTGATTTGCCTCTACCGCTACCTCCAGGCTTTGCCATCAGCATGCTAAACACGGGCGTTTCAGCTCAAGATACGTGTCTGGGAGTGGTTTTGTGAGGCTTCAAATTAATTTTGAAATTCAGTGTTGGTCCATTGGAACAGACTTGTAATTGCCTCTGTTACCTTTTCCAAACTAAGTACCAGCTACAAAATACAGTTAGGGTTACCGGCAAGATACGTGTTAAGTGTTAACTGGCCTCTTTACGTAAGTCCTTTTATCCTGATGTTTTAAACTCAGCCTAAGGCCTGTGAATACCTAGAGCAAGAAGGTAGCTCTATCTAACATTGCTCTCTTCACACTTTTCTTATCTAATTCCTAACTGGGACATATCTGAGCAAAGAGGGTTTGCAGGAGTCACGCACAGCTTCAGCACAACGCTCTCCCCCATGAGACTCCATAACAGTGCCTCCTGCTCTCCAGGGGACGGGCACAGCATGAGCACTGCCCTCGGCCCATATAAACTATGGATCCAGGAAGGGCAACTAAAAGTTGTGTCAAACATAAACCAATCTAAATATTAAAAGAAAAAAAAAACAAACCCTCCAAAATGTCAGTTCATGAAACAGTTCAGAAAGCTTAGTTTCACCCTCTGGTTGGTGATGATCTGAGTGTTTGTTATCATCATGTGTCAGTCAGGAAAAGCTTTAAATTAAGACTTGAATACTAGCACAAAGTCTAACACAGAAAGTCCATGCTGAAATCTCATCTGCTTCAATAAAGTTTGTAATTAGACCTAAAAAATCCTTACGTTCAAGATCATTTGGAAAAAAAACCACTTTGTGTTTCCCATGGCAATATTTAGAAGTGGTCCCAGGAATGTGCCTCTGGAGATGACACCTCCAGCCTGAGTGATAGGGACTCACTGAGAAACAGGAGGATTAGTGCAATGCTTCCCGCTTGAACTTACTTAAGCACTTTCACAGTTTTATGAACTACCCTGAAGGCACCTGAACAGCACTTGGCCACAGAGAAGAGGAGCTGTCTATTGCAGGCACCTGAGTCCAGGTCCCTGGAACAGTAGTTCTGACATTAACACAGAAGTTATTTCAGAAGCAGCTCATTTGTCTGGTACATCCTATTCATTTTCTGAGCTAGAAAAGATTTGATGACCCCATTTCTGAGACCTTTCAGATATGTTTGTAACCTTTTTATCCCCATTAGCACCTGAGAGGGGTCCTTCAAAGTATATATTCCATAAAGGTTCATATTCATATGAATATAGGTCTTTTAAGTGACTGAGGATGCTTTGAGACACAGCAATTGTAAGTAGCATACCATGCTGGAGCATGACATCCCATCCTTGGGTGCCAGGTACAGGCACGTGATTTTATTCTGTTGTGAAAGTCTTCTCCCAAAACGTATTTTAGTACTCCCTCAGCTAGGATTAAATACAGGAAAAGTTCTCATTTTCTGTAGAAAACTTTGATCTTCCTAGTTTATGCTGCTGAACCTGTATAGGAATAGCATGACTGGCTAATATCTGTAGCATTGGTGATTTTGTTTCTGAGAATACAGACTTAATGATCACCCTGTTATCCAGTAATGCATATATGTGAATGCCCTGAAACCATAGTTTGGGTATTTTTGTGATGATTTTTGCAAGCACTTTCAACTGCTGTGAGACTCCTGGAACCACTCCTTGCAGGAGGTATACAAACATCAGAAGTAGGTAACTACATTTAGGGTCACGCAGAAGTCCCTAGGAGAGTCTCAAAGTCTGAGTATCCTGTGGCGAGCAACAGGGCTTCCCACAGGGCGTCACACGCTTGAGTTACAATAGTGCCAGAGATCCTCTTTGTCCTTCCAGAAGAAAAGTTGCAGGTGTCAGGTGTATTGTACGGAAAATACATTTTTGTGAGCTCCTGCAGACCAGAGACTAGAAAAAAGGTCACTTTAAAGAACTACATCATGTGTCACACAATAAGCATAATTTTCTATCAGATGTTGGTGCTTACCTTTTTGGAAGAAAAGGTTTGACCCAACCATCTGAGACATTTTCTGTCCCACAAACCCTAACGCTCTGCTCTGACGCTCAACACAGGAAGCTATCAGGTGATTCCCAGCGACATGGATGGCATGTCTCTGGTTCCTGTGCTTGTCATGGGGCTAATCTGTTGCCTAAAATCAGACGTGACAGACAAAAGGAATTTTTAAAACTCTGTTTTCTTCTTTCTGTTTGATAAACACTGTCATTTCAAGGAAATATTTGAATTTCTGCTAATTTTGGTTTGGTTTCTAGACCCACACGACTGGCTTCTGCACATTTTAAGCAGCAGGTTACCCGGTTCAAAAAAAAAACCATCTGTGAACTGTGGATGTGGCATTAGCTAAGAGAATTTGCAGTGCATCACGTGCAGTGAAGCAGATGGACTCTACGGATGAGTTAACAGTGACTCATCAGATTGTCTTAAATAATGGATTTTTTTTTTCCCCCTAAATGGTTTAAAACCCCATACGCTTTGGGGAGGAGGGCTCCAATAGCTACTCTTGCAGAGCATGGGGTATCCAGCAAAATCTAGAGAGCAGCAGCTACAGCCTTGCAGAGGGGTAAGCATCCCCTGGGGTAAGCATCCCATGTTTAACTTATGCTACATTTTATAACAAAGAGGAACAAGGAAAGATGACCTCCCCCCCCCCTCAAAATCCCAACTCCACACCGTACCGTGGGAAGAGTCACAGCACACTCTGTATGTTTTATCTCTGGTTTGGGCTCTTACTGCTTGCAAAACTTGAGCCGCTTCCAGTTTAGTCATTTCCCCTTATCAGGAAATTCAGATGAAATTACATTCCTACCGGAGGCTTTTAGAGGTATATAGGAGTCCTGTTTGCCTTTCCAGGAGATGTATTTTTCTGGCATATTTTCTTTTTTGTTCCCAGCCAAGTAGTGGTTGTCTGCTCACTTCCAGTGTCCATAACCCCTTCTGGTTTTCACTGCAGACATGTCTCTGACAATGAGCGTTTTGCCATTTCATTCCCCAGTTACCCAACCTTTTCTCAGGAGAGCAGAGACAAGGGGGGTGAAAAGCGGGGCGAGTCCCCTCTCCGCAAAGTTTATTGAGTAAACACTTAACCAGCTTCCCATTATCGGGAAGGAGGTCCATCTGAGATCAAATCTTTGCTAAATTGGGCAGCAAGAACTGTACCTAAAGCTAATTTTCTAAACAAAGTGGTAGCTGCCTGCTTTTAACTATCCCCCAGAAGAGTTGTCTGGAGAAGGATCAATACTCATGAGATGAGCAAACTACTGGTGTTTATTACCTGTGCCTAGAGCCTCCAACAGCTAGCAGCGCCTGGCTGTGCTCAGTGATATCCCTGCACCAAAACACCTGCTGAAGAGAGAAAACAAAGAGCAAAACAAAGGGGGGTGGCTGGACCCCAGAGCACGGGCACAAAGGAGGAAACAGAGCCCTTGTCCCACCTGGCTGTAATGGGGGAAAATGGAGGGATGGAGGCATCACGCCCGGACAGGGTGGGGAGGAGGCACAGAGCTCTCCCGGGGGGACCTGGCACAAGTTCCCCGTTGCACGGGGTATCCTCTGCCCCGATGCCACAGCCCTCTCCCCTCCCACAACACCCCCTATTTCTTCCGTGTTCCCCCAGCCTCATCCCGCTGCTCAGCAAGCCATCATCCTCTCCAGGGGCACACCGAGGCCCCATTAGCAGGGCGGTCTCCCTCGGGGACCTCCTAGCAGCCTTTGGTGCTGGTGACGGGAGCAGGTGACACGACCCCCCTTTTATAAGGTCCGTGGAATTATTTTAGCATTAAATCAGTGCTGGTGGAGCGCACCCCCCATCAATGCCCTTTTAGCATCACAAATAGTTGTCATCAGCTCAGAGCTGCCAGGTCACATTCAGCAGGAAATAAAATAAAAAAAAAAAACAAAAAACCAAATCATACCAGGATTTCCACCTGGTATGATTTGTCTCCTACGGGTCACAGCCACCAAAACCACGCTTGTCTGGGAGCCCAGCAGCCTTGGTGCAATGCTGCTGAAGCAGAAGTAGCTGCCTGCCTGCCTCCAAACCCAGCCTCAGAGCAGCCTCCAGCGGCAGCCAGCTGTTCCCGCAGGGGCACCCATGCGCGCCACCCAGCACCCCGGCCCACCTCTGCCACCACACAGCAACGCTGGCCCCCTGTCCGGAGACGTACACTCAGCAATAATGTCAAACCACCACCATTTTCCATTAAGGCACTGGGATAAAAATCTGCTTTCAAAAAATTAAATTGTCAGTACTTCCCCATGACTCATCTAACAGCCGAGATGCGCTTCTGGCACAAAACCAAACCCGTCATCCGTTGAAGACCCAATTAAAAGGAAGAAAGAGAAGCAGTTATTAGTTTAAAATTTTGTGTGAACTTTCTGCTGGTTACTGGTGAAGTCACACACTCCTTGAGATTCAAGAATCAGTGATGCTGCAGCACACGCGTACCTGTGCACAAACTCAATGTCCTTGCTACGTAGAAACGGAATTAACCAAACATATATTTAGCATTGCAGTATGTGAAGTGCTTTATTGAGTCAAAGTCTGAACCACTGTCCTACAACATCAATGAAAGATCTTCTGAGGACTTTGGGTTCGACTCACAGACAGCCACCTCTACCAGGTGAATACCGCCTACCACGACAACCACACGTGCTCTTGGAAATACTCAGCTACAGCTTACAGTAGCAACCCACAGGGTATTGTCCCATCCTAGGTATGTCTTTTTTAGTGTCTCCTCTCACATACTAAGTTTGTGGAATATAGGTTGGCTCAGCCTACCCCAGTCAAGCTCAGGCTTTTACACATGGATGTGCGCACTCTGCAATCCAGTTTCACAGACACATAGCATGCAATAGAAGTTAGTTATAATAAGTAAAATCAACACCACCAAAGGTAATCAACATTTTATTTATAAACATACATTTACTATAAAAGCTGATGCATTTTAGACAAGTTTTCCTAATTTCCAGAGGCATTTTAGAATAAATAAAATGAAGGAAAGATTAGCATAACTGGTATTCAACATTAGCCCCAGCTAGGACAGGAATACTTGTCCTTGAATGGACATGCAGGTAAGGATGGTCCCCTTCTGGTTCACCAACCTTTAGGACATTCACCGAGAACTACAGTTGTGTTGCATCGATAACACTACATAGCAAGAGGAAGGAAAAAATACACCAGGGAAAATGGGGTTGTGAAATACAGATGGGTTATGACACCTGTTCAGGTTCTGTGACGTATTAAGAGGCTAAATAAATTCTGAAACATCTAAAACCCTTTACATACATTGTACTTGCTTAGCAATAATAATCAGTCTTTTGCAACAAATACATTTACATTGTATTTCAATTGTAGTAAAGCGTTATCTTTTTCTGTGCCCAAAGTTCCCGATAAGAAACATATCATATTTATGTGTTTAAACTGAAAAAAACAACGTGGGGGGGAAATCTGAGCCTGAATGAATTTGCCCTGTAAGATCCCAAAGGAAATATAAAATCAAACATAAGTAGTTGGCAAGTACAATTTAGAAAACTGTTGAAAATGAGTCTGTGCTGGTGAATAGATGTTCACGAGGGGGGAAGAAAGTGTCGTCTGAGAAAGCCGCTTCGTTTTGCTGTACATACAATCAAACTTCACTAAAGCATGCATACATGAAACTAATTGATAAGACACTGGGATCAACTTTAAGCAGCTTCAGAGACCCAGTGGTGTGTCTGCAGTGCAGTGCATGCCCCCACCCCACCCCTGCCCATGCGTTTTAGTCCCAGCCATGCTCCTGAGCCCTTTGGGCTCTTACCCCTACGTCAATGAGAAGCGGATCTAACCTCTGTGACAAACAACCCTTCTACACACTTGGGGACCGATTTGCACACCTAAATTCTACCACACGGCTGAAGCAGTGTTAGTGAATCATAACAAACAGACGCACGAGCATGCAAGGTCTTGTTTAAAAATCAAGCCCAGACATCATATATTCACATATCACATGGAATTATACAGATGTACAAAGTCGGTTATAAAATCTGCTTCTTGAATTTCCATGTAGCGCATCATTTGCGGAAGAATGTTATGATGACCACGTGCAAAGTGTCAGCATCCTGGTTATCAAAACCCTTTAACAGTAAGTCATGCAGATGGTTAATCAAAATATTGGACATCGCTGTTTTATTTCCAAAACATATTTGTGATTTTTGATTTTTATTTTTTTTTAAAAAATATTCCCCAGGTGAAGCCCATGAAGGACCTCAGCTTTTTGGATTTATTGCATCCATAAGTCATCGGTTGACTGTGTGCAAGAGCTTTGCATTTTCTAAGGCACAATTTTAAGGAAGTAACATGCAACTTTCCAGGAGATAGTCACAATGTCCTCCAGTGACAATATTGTACGTGGGTTTTCAACGACACGCAGTTCTGCATGGGTATGCAACGCACATGCAAACAACTGTCTAGTGTTTAAATAAATAGTTGCTAGCTATAGAACAACTCAAAATTACTGCTTCCCTAATAACCACTTCATTCCCATTTATCAACACAACAAAAGACAACAGATGTGTACATAGATTAAATAAATCTCTATCAATTTAGTTTTATCACGGTTTTAAGGCAGAATTAAATGGATTTTTCTTTCCCCTCCATTTTAAGTTGCATCGTGAATTGCTAAAACGGGACGTTTCCAGTAACTGTTTACCAAACAGTGCTAGGATATTTCACACTTGTAGCACATTCCTTAATCTTGTCTGTGCACTGCAGATAAAGTGACACGACTCCAACCAAGCTGCCGGATCACTTCAGTAAGGAGCACGTGCTTAATCAAAAAGCACAAGGGAAAACTGGCCCAAACACGGGCAAGTTAGAGTTTTGTTTTGCCTTCGGCTGCCAGCCTCCTCCCTGCCCGCCTTCCGCACTCCCGGGCTCTGCTGGCTTTGGCTTTTCTGGGGTGGGTGCATGAAGGAACACAGGTTCAAGGCTGTTTAACTCCCTGCTCTGGAGGGGCATCCAAACCACACGTGTTTCTCCGCATGAGATTTCAACCAACCGCAACGTTTGCAAGTGAAGGAGCAGACCTCAAACCACACCGCCCCGTCAAGTGGGCGAGTTACACGCCAAAGAGAAAAGCTTCACCCTTTGCAGCAAACCGCAGCTCCGAGACTCACAATTCGGCTCTGTCCGCCCCCTCGGCCGCCTCTCCCCCGCCTCACCTTTCAGCAAGTTCAGTAACAACACGGGCTGCCAAACTTAGGAAGAAGGATTGCTCCTAATGGGAATCTTGCCATCGTTAACGGTATGCAGTCTTTAGGTTTAATGAAGAGATCTTTATTTGAGAGAATATTAAGCTATAGTCATGAACATTACTTGAGGTACACAAACAAAAAAATCCTATCGCTAAAGGTGCAATAATTTATTTGTATAACTCCTACCCTCCACTGAAGGTAATATAAACACAAAATGCTTCAGAATTACAGGATGTATTATCAAACTAGTCTCTGTATAAAAAAAGTTATAGCTTCAGTTCTAACAGAGAAGTCGTGCTGTGATGTTTAGTTTTTCAAATGCAGTGATTAGATACTATCTTAAAATTACTTCTCAGCTCAAGTTGGCATATTCTATAAAGGTTCTGTAAACTTAAACATTTTAATTCCTAGAAATATTAAAACAAAACAGCTTTATTGCATGTTTATTTTCTTATTACTTTTAAAAGAATAAGGTAACAGATTGGAAATCATAAGCATACCTGAAAGGTGGGATTTTTTTTAATAGTACTTAGGCTTTGCCTTCCCGAACATGGTCATACATATTTTGCAGATTTCTTAAGAAAGGGAAAAACCAACATATTGCATTTTAAAGGAGCAGGTTCAGCGTTTTTATGAGTTTTTCAAAATGAGATGTGAGCCATGATGTCTATGGATTCAAGCTCTTACAAGTGATTGTCTGGAGGCAGCCGATACATGAGAAGAGAGTTCCTTCTTGAAAGTTGTTAGGACTGAAAGTCATGTCACAATGTAGTTGGCTGTCCAGCAGCTGGGCAAAACAAAACCAAAACAAGTAATTAGCTGACAATTTTTAACAAATATACGTAGCCCTTTTTTTAAATGTGATCTCTAAAATTCAAAAACCTGTTATCTGGAAATATATATCATTTGTGCCCTGCTTCTCTTTCTTGCTGCAAAGCTGGGTTACTAACTGCAAAGAAACATGCAGCGCAACTCCAGTGGAAATACATCTCCCATGCCGCATGGACAAATGCATTCTGCATGCACTTTTATTTCATTTTACTCCCAAAGTATCTGTGTGTGTATTTACTTTCAGGCTGTGCAGTGGCCAAATAGTAAAGCAAAGGACTGGTAAGTCAATTTTAGCTGTGTCTGGTTTGTGTTACGTGGTAATACAGAGCCCTGGTCTTATTTCGCCCTACAGGGAATCTCATGAATTTACTTAGAATCATTGAATGGTTAGAGTTGGAAGGGACCTTAAAGACTATCAAGTTCCACCCCCCCGCCATGGGCAGGGACACCTCCCACTAGACCAGGTACTTCTTGCCTTGACTTCGACACTCACAAACCTGTAACTATTCCTCGTGTTTGACATTGAATACCGAGTTCCCTTTCTTGTAAGGTTTTGTTGTAGAGAAATAACCTGCTTTTATTTGAAAAACAGAAATATTTTGGACCCTGGACCACTACATAATTTTTAATGCTTCTCTCTCAAAGTTTTTGATAATCTATTTTGAAACAGAATCTTCCGCAATTCCAAATAAGCTTCTGGCAGCCAAAATATTTCATTAAGACATCCATAAGCATCTCAAAACAAAAATGATTAATTCTGGGTTGGTCAGAGACCGTCAGTTGTGCGCACGACTGCACAGGTTTTCAGATGTAGCCGCGGGGGCAGGAAGGCACGAGCTGTGCAATCAAGCAACTGATTTTATATTTAGCATCAGAGTTCCCAGAACTGAAAGGGAAAACACAAACATTGCATCAGCTTGTTCTTCGCTTCAGATATGGAGTCCGTCATTTTCTAGTTAAAAATGAGCAACTAACCGTGTTTGCAGTTCTATCAAAATCAGTTCCTTTAAAACTGCCATCAAGAGCCCATTAATTTTAATTCAACTAACTCGTATTTTGAGATTTTTTCATGAGGAGTGAACGCAACAGGAAGAGGCAATTTGTAGGAAAAAAAGACAAACCCTTGCCATTATTATTCTTCGGGAACCATACATTCCCTCAAAAGCTATTCCCTCTTTCATGGACCTCGTTACTGTCATGCTAGGGATGTAGAAATGCAAAACCTCACTGGGTGAAACACTGTACACAGCTCTGTACTGCATTTTCCAGCACCACTGCTGTAGAAATGATAATGGAGGGTTTGATTTCTACAGCAAATAAGCTGACAAATAGTTTATTTGAGCCTTCATCTATCCCTAAGGGACCTCACTTTTTATTTAAGGAAAAAGGATTAAGAAGAAAAGGAAAATATGACTTTTATCACCCTTCTCTCTTTTTTGTCTAAAGACGGATGAGTAAACGTGCATTTTAAGGGTCAGGACCTCATCCACATGAGAAAGGTTTATAGTACCAAGCCTGAAGGGGAAAAGCTATTTCTAAATGTGTCAGGTTAAATAAATAATAGTAAAAAGTTGCTAACATTTCTTAGCAGAATTTTTTAAAAAATCACCAAAGAAATGGTTATACAATAGCACCCTCTAGCTCTGCTGATGGGGAAATATCTCTCTCCTGAAACATCAGAGAAAAAATATCTGTTCTTCTGCTGGCAAAGGTAGGTAGGTATCTTTCCTGCTCCTGGATTTCTACCGCCACTGCTTTTGAGAGAAAAGACAGGAAACAGTAAGGACTGTAAGGACAGTAAGACAGGACAGAAAAGGACCGTAGGCAGCGAATACACTAAACAGGAACATGTAACAGGAAGGCAATGATTACTCCCGTGGTTTTTTCCTGCTTCTTACTGTTTTCCACACAGCAGAACCCAGTGGGAGCACTGCCCATCTCGTATCACTGGTGACATTGGCGTGCAGCTGAAATGCTCTAGCAATTTGGTATAAGACACAAAAATCCAGGACTAGCAAGAGCATTCAACTGACCTGCTCTAAGGCAGAAAAACGCATTGAGTTTTTTCTGACATACAACTGTCTGGCTCATTCTTCAAAATGTGCAGCAAGCAACACTTTAGCACACATCTGGGGATACAACCACAAGGTTCCATCATGAGTTACAGAATATTCCTAATATTTTCCATGACCATTTTGTCTACAAAGGGAGGCCTGGAGACATAAAAAATGGGAACTTCTCCAAACAAGGCCCAGGGTCCTAGACCTAGTAGAAGTATCTACATTGTCTCACGTGATGTGACAGATACAAGCCCCCAGGACATGCATGTGCATGGTGTAGGAGTTTCTATTTATGCATAGAAACAGCCTTTAAGTCTAATACTGTTGAGCAGAGATCCTCTGGGCAAGACTTAATGGACTTGGAAATCTTTTTTTGATATGATTAAAATGGCATGGGGACGTTCCCCTTCCTATGGAGAAGCCGTGCATGAGTGGCAAAGCCAGGAGGAGACAAACCCATCAGTTAAAATCACAGCAACAGTCTCGTTAGAGTTCATTGTCCTTCGGACAGGATTTGGTACTTACTTCTGGATCGGATATAACAATCGTTGCAGTTAAGAAGACCATTTCTAATCCTGACATCTGTCCCACTTGCTGCGTCTCCCAGCTGTCCCTTGCAAATGCCACACTGTCAATTGAAGAAGAGAGAAAGTAAGAGAGACCGTGCTCTGTCACAGCTCTTTCCAAATTCTGACTTTTGTTTCAACAGTTCTTGGAATAGCGAGAAAAAACCTCTCCCAGAACCCAGTCCATACTCCTACAGAGCACTGCAAATCAGTGAAAGGTTTTTTTAGGGTGCACAGTATTTAGGACTGGATTTCATCAGCAGTCTCCACTTAAACAGAAGTGAACTCTAGTGATTTTAAGGGTTTAGCCTGGGTAAATATCTAAAAAAAAATGTCTAATATCAATTGGGCCAGAGATAATGGAAATGGACACTTTCTGAGTTCTCTAGAAAACACTATCTTGAGTCATTTGAAGACCAAAACACTCAAGAACAGTCAAGAAGTATTTCTGTTGAGAGGTCTGGTGAAAGCCAGAATACATCATCCATTCCACAGTCCAAGCTTTCCAACCATGGGTCAAGACGAAAGACGGCTTTGGGACCAATCACTTTTTTTGGACAAAAAATAAAAATCACAAGGTAACAAATGTCACAGAATCTGAGGATCTTCTAGGTTGGAAGGGACCTTAAAGATCATCTTGTCCAACCGTCATATCTAAAAACAATGAGTACAACAGGGAAATTTTATGATGGTTCCCTCTGTAAGCGAGGAAGTTAAGTTTGCTTGCTAAATCAAAGGTTTTAGTCCAATTACTGGGTCTGACAGCAAAATAATACATTAGCTGCATTTCTTCCACTTCTCTACAAACACATACACAAACAAACATACATGACAAAAATGCACATCTCTTGGTCCTCTTCAATTTCACATCTACAGCCCTCAATATCTCTCTTCCTTGCGCTGTTCATTACTTGAAATTTTTCTTAATAAAGCAGGAGACATACCCTGAAGCATTGAATATGGAAATAAAGACCGAGTGTCTCAATAATCATGGCAGCTCCTTTTCCAAGAGGAAGCCCACAGGTGGAGCAAAGCTTCCTTCCGCTGACAGACCTAGAAGACAAACAGGACTTCAAGAAAACAGAACAGCAACTGATGCTAAAACGTATACAAATGTTTGCACAGGTTTATGGCGAGGGACAGGATGGGAGGAAGGAGCATTGGGGGGTTCCACATACATATGCATTGACCCTTCAGCCACGTTGCTGAATCTGCCTCATAAACAAGCAAGCAGAGGACTTAAAATACTTGAGCGCACAGCAGTTCAGACCCATTTCCCTGCCATTCTGCTGTGCTAGATCAAGAGAGATGCAAGCCTCTTCACAGAGGATGGCAGTGAACCATGCCTGTGGATTACCCAGACCCAGTCAATGCCACAGCAATCAAAGCAGACATTCATATGAATTACCTAAACCAGATTCTCAGCCTGGAAAATTTTCAGTTTGTTTGCAAATGTGTTTGCTTACTGTAAGTCAGAAGGCAGGGATGCTCCTCGTACACCCAAACAAGCTGGGAAAGTCACCCATAGCAGGGTAACTGCAGTAGCTCGGAGCAGGCACCAGGCACTTGCTAACTAATTGCAGTCCGTGCTGCTGCAGCTACGTGCCTGTTAGTGCTCCAACTCATTAGAGGAAAGCTGAAATCAGATCTCCATCTGCAATGCAAAAATACTTCAACTCTGTCCTCAAGCTTCAGTCCTGTCTAGACCTTTCCAGTAAATCAGCTGTTTGATGACAACCGGGTGAGGGATTGGCGTCCTAGGAATAACTGGTACCCTTTCTCACACTGTTTTTAATGGCACTGCAGGTGTACACTTGTGCGTGTTTTACGCTCTTCCCTCCTCTCCTGTCTGCCAGAACTGATGTTCATTTAAGTGAGATGAACCGAGAACAAAAGGGATCCCTTGCCATGTGTCAGCCATGTTTATTTTCAGCCGGGGCTGAAACCGGGAGAGAAATTTCAGGAGACTGTTCAGATTTGAAACATAGGTTTCACAAAGATGGTTTGATGACATTGTACAAGAGCAAGCAAGTTTTCAATATCTTGCTTTACGTTTTTGGTGCAACAACATAATAAGCCACCAAGAGAGATGGATCTGGACTGCATCATGATAAAAAAGGAATTAAAAAAAAAAAAGAGAGAGAAAAAAGAGACAGAAGCAGCAGAAAGACTCATCATGAACAGAAAACTGTCCTTGTTTCCCTCTAATCTCTGCCACTCCTGAGCCCATCATTTGTTATCCCACCATGTACAGTGACAGCCCAGGCACATTGCTGTCTTTTCATGTTGCTTCCTTCTCATTATTCCTTTCAGAATAACTTCCCTTGTTTCTTCTTCTCCCCTACAACCTGAAGCCTTCTGCTCCCATCCCTCTGTGTTACTCTTGAGTCCATCTTTGTTTTCAGTTCTCCAGTATCGGAAGTCGTCATAAAGGCAAGTTAAAGCATTGAATCAAAGAATGAAGTGTTTTTTTAAGAGAAGTTTTCTAACGTTTTAATGGAACAATGAATTACATTCCATCAATTAATTAAAAAATTAAGACTTATTTCAGGAAAAGATCTTGGAATAGGGTCTCAGATCAGGATACAGCTACTAAATAATATGAAGTAGCTATTAAGACTAGCTACATGTAGCCAGAAATGATCTGCAATCCCATCAAAACTGAAGCTAAAATTAGCAGAACCAAAAGAAATTGTTCACATAAAAAATTTCCAATAGCTTCACGCTAATGCAAATGGCATCAGAAGGAGGGCTTTGCTATCAAACATGAAGAAAAATGTTATTTAAATGGAACAAAAAATTTCCACGGCTTCTGTGTTGTATGACTTAACCCCATTTAATGAGCCAACTGGTTTTAACACACCCCAAATTAGCAGTGATTCTATCAGGCTGCAGTTAACATTTATTTAGAGTTGGTACACATGTCTCATTGAAAGCTGCACAGCTCATTGCCTGAGAGAATAAAATCTCCAGGAGATTAGCATGAATGTAGGCAAATTAAACAAAAAAAAATAAGGCAAAAAAAGCAAAATGTGTTTCAAGTTTGGAATTAAGGGAAGGTGTTTTTTTTAAATCAGTAAGTGTTGAAATGTCAGTGGGTGACAACATCTAGAACATACGTTGCTCCTGAGCACGTAACTTACTCACAATGAAGACTACATCCTTTGGCTTAAGTGCTCTGAACTCACGCTTTACTGCTCACTTTGACCGGAGCTTATATTAAGCCATTTCAATTTCAATAAAATTTCAATGATCAAGCAGAGTCCTACAGCTGCTTTCTGAACTGTGTTATTTTAAAACACAACAATACTGCTGAAGTAGGCCAGAAATACGGCAGAGGGAGCTACATGTTTATTACGTGGACGGTTATGAATTGCAATATTTAGAAGAATTAACAGTGCATCCACATAATATTAGCGTGATTTGCACTGCAACACTTCACCAGAAAGATGCATTTGGTCTGCAAAATTCCTCATTGACCTTTTGTACCTGTTGGGTGACTGAATCGGAGCAGCAGGAGAGCAGGGAGACGATGGCCCAGATCGGAAGTTCTCATGATGGCCTGCCCTAAAATATAGGAGAGAAAACGCATTACTACGGCTGAAGAACAAGTGAAAACAGAGGTTTTCATGGAGAAAGTCTAGCTGAAGGATTTCAGAATTCCCAGCTCTAAAGATTTTATCTAAAGGAAACAAGGCATAAATTTGCTGTCCACTGCCATTTTAACACAATTTGAAATAGCACACGTTTTTGGTTCGGAGTCTCGATCTGCTTCCTATCGCTCAGTCAGATAACCCACAAGGTAATCAGCCACACAGGCTCCTACCCACCTATCACCCCAACGTAGCTCATGCCAAGATGAAGCCAAGGCACAACGCCTCGTAGTCTGTGTTTCCCAAGGGGGTGTACCCAGAAGCACCCTGGTAGAGCAGCTGCGGGGTTGCTGATGGAGGGTCTGTGCCCTTCACTGAGTAAAAACGAAGCTACCAACACTGAAAAGTGGTTTATTACCATTTCTATCCCTTCTGCCCTGCAAGAATTTGGTGACAAAAACCATGCATGTTTTTTGTTATCACAAATCATAGGATCGATTCAACTTCTCACAATTTATAGATTAAATACCAACTTTCTCAAACATACAGGAGCAGTCTGTTATGAGGATTAGGTAATCAAACCTTAATCTACATTACTTTTGACTGGATACAAGTTTCACAGAAGTAACACATATTTTGCAGGGGACTGTGTTCATATATACGCTAATGAAAACAGATGTTCCTTTCTCATTACATAGGTGGACCTTTTGCAAATATTAGGTAAACATATCCCTTGTTTACTGAAAGACCTGGTGTTACTTTTTACTAACACTCCCTCAAAAACACAAGGCAAAGCACCGAAGAAGAAAAAACTTCACCAAATTCATAGCAGAAAGAAAATACTAATCTCTACATATCTTCTTTTAAAAGCTATAATCCTTAAAGAACTAGAAAGTAGCAATCAACGTGTGTTTAGAAGCTGGGGAATGAAGCTCTCGGACACCACCCTCAAAGAGGCAGACTTCCCCTGGCATTCCCTCACTAGCTATAAATGTTCGTCTTAGGGACTTGAAACAAAGGAAGCACACGAACACAGTTGAGTGTTTAAAGAGCTAAGGAGAAAGATGACAGAGAAGGGAAAGCAGGAGGTGTCCTCCCTCGTGAAACTAGTTACTGGGGAACCCATCACGAGAAACAAAGTGGATAAGCATTAGCAGCCTTGGTGGTAAAGCCAGGAATCAAAGGTGTCTGCACAGTGCAGGACTACTCATGAAACTTAATTGATAAAGAATGCTCAGTAGGAACATATGGGAGAGCAGAGTGAGCAGGACTTCTCAACCTCTGCAATAACCTTTATTTTATGTTCTCACCTCCTCATTTCTCCTGTGGAGTTCGGCTGTTGTCCCACACTCTGGCCCAGGAATGGTCTCTGCCGAATGTCCTCTGCACGATGTGGGGACTGCTTTGTCAGCAACTGCTGATTCCAGGAGACATCTACAATGGGAGGTAGGGAAATCTCAACACTCGTGATAAAATGCTTTTGTCAGTACTTATAGACCAGCATAGCTTGTGGGCACGCCATAAAGGAAACACAAAATGTACTGTTATTTAAAAATAAGTTCTCAGAAACTCCACACCAAGTCAGAGGCAGGCTTTCCTACACCAGAAGACCTCTATGGGACAATGTCCCCCCCTTCATTACCTACACGTACACATTACCTGCCCTGCTGCTGAATCTCAGTTTATGAAGGGGGAAAGGGAGAAGTCAAACAGCCATCCACAAGCAGCACTTGGGAAAATAAAAGTATTTCTGTCCTAAGGATTGAAGCACCAGAGAGACAGAAACTTCCCGTGGTGCCTGGGGATCCAAACTTCTCAACAGCAAGAGTTAAGAGAAAGGTGGTGTAGACACTGCGCTCCACGAGCCTACTGATAAATGGATTTCTTCCCTTGCAATTTCCTTCTGCGCTTCAGATGGTTGCACAAGGCTCAGTGATGGTCACAGGCTCCCAGCAATAGGCAATGATCTGTGTAAATGCCCAGGCAGCCGGCCATCCCATCCTTGAGACACAGCGTGCTGCCTGGATCCTTCCAGACAAATCCCGTGGCTCCCAGGCTGGGCACACCCTTACCCTGCTGTGCATCAACCACCTGGTTTAGAGGAGAAGAAAAACTTTACTGGGGCCTACGAAAGGCCCATTCCTTATTTTCAAGACACAAAAAAACCCCAAAACCAACACACCTAGTTCTGACTAGCTTAAGGACCTAAGGAGAGAGCAAGGACATGATGCTTTAAGTGGCAGGAAACGAGTAGTCAGAATATTTGTAGGGGGCCAAGCTGACGAAGAGAACCAAGATTCAGGCTTTTGCCTGACTAGCAGAAGTTAAAAACTGTCAAACCTTTGAAGTTTGCTTAATCACTACTACAGATCCATAAGGATGGATTGCTGGGTAATATCTTCCGCTTTCTTTATTTGAGCAACCTGTATCAGAGCACTAAGAACACAATAAAATTGTGCCAGGGAAAGCAAGCCTAAATTTAATAAACTGAATTTGCATTTCGAGCAAGTAATAAGACTGAAATCTTTTCTATTCATAGGTGTTTCATTTTTCTCACCCTGAGTCAACGGCAGATTCAGCCTGGCAGGCGAGCTGCGCTCCATCACCTGGTGCTCCTGGTCACCTCCTTTCAAGATACCCGTCTCTGGGTGTCCTGAGAACACTTTATTTCCACTGCCAATAAAAATAAGTCAAATAAATCACATTGTATAAATAAATCCAGGAAAAAAATCTACCTAGAATATAATGGCAAAATCAGACTTTTGAATGTCAGTCTGTTTTTTGCAACTAGATTTTCGTTACTGTGTCAGCAATGACGATGCAATACACAGTCATGAATTAACCAGAGTCCAAACATGCCACGTCCTCCTGCTTCCCTCACACTCTGCAGCTTACATGCATGAAAGATCATCCCAGATTTATGGAAAACGGCTTATTTGCCAGAGAAACACCTTTTCTCAGTGTTCTCTACCCAGTGTTCAGCATCATCAGATGCTTCTCGTCTTTGTGAAAGCTGTTATTAGCAGCTGGGCAAAGACCAGGATCATCTGGCAAGTCAGGGTCCGGCACTTCCAAGATAGCCAGGCAATCTCACACAGATCCCGAGCGAAAACAGCTACTGCTCCTTTATTCCTCTGGATGGCTTGGGGAACTCGTACACGAGACACAGTGCAGCGACATACAGAGATGTCTGAGCTACCTGAGCTTCAATTTGGCTGATTTCAGCAAAGCCATTCGCTGCAAAGACAAGCCTTCTGATCTGAGAAACTAGCGCTGCACATTGCCATACACGTGTAAGCCTGTGGCAAGTGAATATTGACCGGGATATATTACACCTATCACCAGGCCACCAGATGCTGATGCCCCAGCATCAATCCCAGGCAGATGCGACATCCCACAAGTCTACAGAACACAAAGCTCCACAGGGCTTAAGAAATACTTAGGCTTGATCCATACCTCCTCTTTTCTTGCCAGAGTTCATCTTCCTTGCTTTTCGGAGCTGGCATACTGTCCTGCTCCCAGAGCAGCTTTTTCTGCCTTGTAACTTCTTTTTGTTTGCCTTCCTCTGGAGAGCTGTTTGAATCAGTTGTGTTCTAGAAGACAGCAGGGGAGGGAACAAGGAGCTTTCCTTGAATCAGCGCATGCATGAGAAAAGTACAGGCTGCCCCCAGATGTATCACACACCTCATTATCATAAAGAACATCTCACATTACACAGTGGAATCATTTGACCTTGGTAAAGCCAACTTTGGATTTAACAAAGGCTTCAGCTAAAACAATCAAATAATTGTATTAAATTGAGCATGAAACAAAAAAGTGCAGGACTGACCAATTATGAGGTAGCGTTCAGGATGACAAAATAAAACTACACTACATACTTTTGGCAGGAATCCTTGAATGACTTTGAGAATCTAGACCGTCTCCCATTGGACTTGGTAGGACTTTGTGAAGGACCTCAGCTTGTTGTCTCTGCCTAGAGGCAGAGCATTATGCAGATGCTCTGGGCATTCTCACATGGCAACACTAGTACTACTTCCAAAATGGTACTGGAGTGGGTCATATCTGACTGGTGGAGCTTCAGTAAGCCATGGCATGATGAGACCCTTCACTTCTGGGTGCAGGCACTACCCTGAACGTGGCATAAGCAACTCCACCCTGGAAGTTGCTGCTACACAGCCATGTGGAAAATGGGCCATGGCTGATGCCCCTGCACAGGGATGAGAGATAAGAGAAGGAAGGAAGGGTGAGAGGAGAACCAGATGATACAGTACTCCTAAATCCTGGAGTTGAATGGAAAAAGGCAGATGACTTCCTGGGTGTGGCTGCCTCAGGCAGGAGAAAATTATGTCTGGGAATACCACATTCATTCTACTGATCTCACCTGAGGTGTCATTCTGTGATCTCTGGCAAACACTTATTTAATTAGATACTAGATGCATTGAATTAAACATTTTGTGTCACATAAGTTAAAAAAAATTAGAATATTCAGAGAGTGAACATTCCTCCATTTGTTTTGCCACTTTCTAGGCTGGATGGTGGGAGAGAAAAGAAGAAAAAGTGGGGAGGCAGGATTCAGTCTCATCTCAGATACGCTTAAAGCACTGTCTTACACTCAAGATTTTGGATGCAAAGAAATCACGTCAGATGCTGTTGGCTTTGAGAAGGTAGTGAAAACAAAAAGAAACAGATGATTGCTTTTCCACAGCACCAGTTAAAGAAAAGAAGCAGCTGCAAAGTGAGAAAGTATGACCCTCTGCTCTAGTCCAAAATCAGATGGTAGCAGTTTGCTTGGGAGTATGGCTCTTCAGTTATACAAATATACAAACTATAGCACTGTGAGATATCACCAATTATGGAAGGGATCCAGGGAATACTCTGTTCCCAGACTTTGTTAGCCTTTAGTGAAGAACGACACATTACACTTCAAACAAGACTAAGATGGCTTGGTCTTTCCTGCCTCACTGCTCCATGAAAACTCACCGCTGTCTTGTTTCCTTCAGTGGTAGAAGAAGAAGAGGAGAGGAGGTCAGCAGAGTTTGAAGAGACAATGAATGGAACTACAGTATCTTCAATTATCTTACGTTCCTTAAAAAAAAGAGGATCAGGAGAGAGTGGGGTTTAGAAATACAGAATGTCAACTATGAGCTTAAAAAGTAGAAGCATAAAGTTTGGCTACATGTCGTATTTAGATGGCTAGGTAAGGACCTGTGGTAACAAGAAACTCAATTTTTACTCTAGTAACACCTCAATTTTTAACCTGCTTCCAGGTTTTGCACTCCCTTTCCTTTCACCATTACCATGAGAGATGGGATGTCCAAAACTGGAAAGAATATTCCACTTGGTATGGCACCACTGTTTCTCACAACACCAGTCTATTAAGTTTCATATAAAAAAATGGTACACAAGAAACTTACAGATCACAAGCGTGGCCCTCAAGCACAGATGATAAGACATCAATTTTCATAATGTACAAGTCAAACTGAAAACATGAATATTTTCCCATTTTTTGCAATAATGACCCATACACAACAGAAGAAAACCACTATCTTTTATATCATTAATATTCTACAACTGCAAGCTTTGAAAATTTCCTGTGAGATTTTTTTTTCTTTTAAAACAAAGCCAGTTTACAAAATATCTACATGATCAAGCCCAAGGCAAACAACAATTTCATCTGGAGTTCCACCAACTCCAGGCACCAAGTATACGCCAAAATGCACAAGGCTCTGCCTCTGGAGGGAAGTCTGAGCGTGCCCAGACACAACCGCACTGACTCACCCTGACTTGCACAGCAATTAGACACCCCCACCTGTGCGGAGCTTCTGAGGATACCTGTCTAAATATTTAAATATTTTTCCTCAGCGCCTATGGTAGTGTTTAAGAAAAACAATTCTCCTGAGAATTCAGCCTTGAGAAGGCTTTTCATTAATTAATCTGAGATTTTTTTCAGTTACATAATTGGTACATTTAAGTACAAAAAAAAGTCAATGAACAACCTCCTCCTCTAAGTATTTTACCTCCTCATAGTATCTACGCTCCTCCTCTTCAACTTCTCTCTGGGCCTTTTCCCATTCCTCTTTCAGCTTGTCCTGCTCCTTCTGATATTTCTCCTGTAAGAGAATATGAATACAGGTATATTCAGAACATTCTGTATGAAGAATAAATTCTGTAGTATCTCCACAGTGAAAATGAACCTGCTAAAAGTGGTTTAATCAAAAATAGGATGAAATAGGAAGATAAAGGCTGAAACATCCATGGGTGTCAAAAAAATGTTTCTTTTCCTTCTCTCCCTGCTTGTTTCTAGCAATTATATTTAACACTTTCAAACCACGAGGAATTTCTAACATACTAGAAGTTTAATTTGTTAGAAGTTTTTAAATTTTTGGTCAGAAATGAAATTTATGCTCAACAATTTCAATAATTCCTTGTTTATTATACAGTATTAAGAGTTCCAAAAAGCAGTCACGCACCCCAAAACACTTGGGCATGATTTTCACATTAATAACTTCAGCACAGTAGCATATAAACAAGCAGGTTTTGCAGATACTAGTACTAACTTAAGAGAGATGCCAGTACAATTTAATGCATGATGAATACCTGTGCAAGTTTAAAAGATAAATGCGTGTAAAGATAATAGCGTGTAAAGATCTGAAGAGGGTAAGCTTATAATTAACTAAGTGGTTTATTATCTTCCTTGATGGAATTATTTCTTGAGAATTGTTTTCACACAGTTTTGCATGAAAAATTATCTCAAAGACATCTTTAAAATAGTTTAACAGAACTGGTTTGAATATGGGGAAGAATGGAGACTTCCATATCCCTTTTACACCAGTTCCAAACTCTGTTCAAATTAGAAACTACATCTGCCTAATCCGGAAGAGATGGATTTACTACTGAAAGAACACCCACATATGCCAGAAAAATTATGATGAGAGTTTTAATCTACTTTAAGAGGAAATAACCATATTAACTAAAAAGAAACAATCTCAAGAAAGCAGAAGAGAGACACGTAAGCCATTCTTAAAAGATGAAAAGACTCCATTTTATTATTCTCCATCCTTTGATAGTTTGCTCTTCTGTTACACGGAGGAAAGATATGATTTGTTTGGGACCAAACCTAATGACAGTTTCAAAAGACACTACTACCCGACAGGGAAATCAGTTCTCAGGGCCACTGCACTTCTCCCAACTAGGACACAAAACCAGACCTTTTACAGCTTCCTCTACCACTAGGCAAAACCAGTGGTTGTTTTGAGGGGGTTTACCCCCTCACAAAAAAAAAAACCCAAACCCTTTGTGTCCAAATTTAGCTTGACGTTTTCCAATAAGAACCTGGGAACAAAGCAGAAGTCTACAAAAATCTATTAAGACCATCATTTTAAAGAAGAGTTGCATAGGGGTCAGCAAATGGTCAGTCTCAAGAAAAAGCCCCCAAGTAGTTAAGAGTCTCGCAGTCTGTGCTCAACATACTTTAAATATAGTTGAGGATCAACATTTGGTTTAACTCCGCACTGGAATTCAGAACAAAGTCCTTTTGATCTTTCCAATGAGTGGAGAATGGAGACATAAAAGCGCCCAGACCACAGAGAACATGCGTGTACGCTCATCTTATCACTCATCTGCCACAGAATTCGCTCAGGCATTCACAGAGGACGTGGAAAACATGTCATGAAATGCCCAACTTTTGTCCAAAGTGACAATTCAACAGCTGAACCACGTGGTGGAAGACACGTAGTTTCTTCCTTACCTGAAGCAAGCGCTCTTGCTCGTGCTGCCACCTTTCCTGGCGCTTTCGCTCTTCTTCTGGATCCCAGGACCAGAAATTGAAACGCTTGTGTGAAGGAAAACCAAGTTATTAGACTTTTACACTATACTTCACAGGCCACCAGAGAAAGCTGCACTTCATCTGGCCTGCCCCTGGCAACAAATTTAAAATGGGAAATTCAGAAATAGATAATGATTCCCTCAATTAGCAGTTTATATTCTTAGCTTCGCTGACACTTGGGATTTCTCACAGGTATCCTAATGATAAAATAATCATTTGATTTGCAAAGAAAGGCTTGGGAAACTTCAACTGGAGGGGCAAAAAAGGAAAAAGATCTGAGAGAAAGTTTTAAGCAGCACTGAGCAGACACCTGCAGGTACTCAAATTTAAAGAATCTCTATTTTTCTTTTGTATAATCTTCTGCGCAACACACAAAGCAATTTGTGATTGTAAAATATATTCTCTCATTTCATATGGTTGCCAGCACAACAGCCTATAGCCTTGTTTTAAATTTTTATCCATAATGAAATAAAATCTCAGGCTTCAGTAAGGATCCCATTACACGTTTAAAATCCTTATAATCAAGGGCAATTTAAAACACTTTATGTCCTATTCCTTTCCACTAAGAATAGTATTAGAATCTGATAGGAAGAGATTATATCTATTTTTACATGACAAACAGAATATGAACTACTGTGTACTTTACTGTAGCTTCTGTGGTGGTGGGTTTTTGTTCATTTTTTTATTGGGAAGAAAGTAGAATTGTGGTCTCTAATTTCTGTGCATGTAAAGGAGAATGGATAACTTGGACTTATACGTTATTTTGAGGTTATGAAGCTTTAGTGCTTCCAGCAAACCAGTACTGTATAGCTAGCATTCCTTCTAGGTAAGGGAAGAACACATACATTTCAGATTCAGACTAAGTCTTGATTTGGGTTGTATTTTTTCTCTCTTATTTCCTCAAGAAAAAATTTCCCATTCTGATTTGCTGGTGTTACAAGACAGTTTGCTTAAAAAAATCACTTCTGCTAAACACATATCTCTAAACCAAACAACGATGCAAAAAAGGTACTCACATTTGATTTGTCACTGCTATCAGAATCAGCTATTTAAAAAAAAAAAACAACAGAAAAAGGAAAAATTAAGTTTAACACAGCAAAATGCTCTTAGGCTGCAATGTATCTGTATAGAAAAGCTTCATGTTAGTTTCCTATTTGCTCCCACAACCAAACGCAAGGACGAATTGCAGGCGAATAAACCAGAAAAAACAGATTACACCCATCACCAACAAAACTACTTTTTATCTGGGTAGAGAGGAGGACAGTATTAACTAACATCGGGTTCTACTCTACCACTAGCTAATGCCGTCTACTTCTGGCCACAGACGTTAGCAGTGTTCAGACTCAGTGTTACCTACTTTGATCTACTTTTCCCTTCGTGATTCAGTGCAAGGAAGGAAAAAGCACAGCAAAGCTAACAGGATGGGACTACGCTATTCAAGAGCCACAGTTAAGAAGAGAGCCATTGCCATTTTCTACCCAAATGTCTTTGAAAATGAGGCTGATTTAAAGAAATTAAGGAAGAGGTATTTATAGGCAAGTGATTTCATTTGGGTGCCTGAAACCAGAGCATCCCACCAGCGTGCAGCCCAACAGCTCTTTGCCAACTGTGCAGCGGGAATAGACACTTTCTATGAAAGCGAGAGGTAGAACGAGTCCCCGTGATCCTCAGCTTCCACCCCGGCCCCACGTCCGAAGACGGCAATGCCTGGAGGCCGCGGGAGGACTGAAGCTGGTCTCAGCGCCGCGTTTACCTGACTGCGAGAAAAACTGTGAGCGCCGCCAGCTGTTGCGAACCCTAAGGGGAACCGCGGCCCCGCGGGGCGGCTCTGCAGGCAAGGGCACGGAGACAAAACAAGAAACACAGCGCGGTCAAAAAAGGCGACGATGGACTCTCAGACCCGAGCCACCTCGGCCACGAGAGGGGTTTTGTCTACGTTGGCCCATCGCAACCGGTTTACAACGGCCCTGCAGATCACACGGACTGCCCGTATGTCAACGCCACGGTGGTAAACATGGCATCTACCCTTACATGAGAGCTCTAGCGGCCTACAGCTGGTCAAGGGCAGCCACCCCTTCAAGTCTCTGCATGGTGCTCGCATTCGTTCCTGTTGCAGACACACATTTTAAAGGATTACAGGATCCTTTCAGCGCTTTACGTGATGTGAACACTAGAGAGCAGCCAAGTGTAGTAGGCGAGACACCTACAATCTGTTACTTGATGTTTTGGATTGATTGATTGATGCCTAACATAAATTCATGTTGTTCTCAAAGCCTGTTTGGAAAGCGCACACCCCCCCATATACACACTTAAAACAAGTGAGACTTTTATTCCTTTTCAGACAATCCCTTTTTCCACAGTGGTCACCTCCAGTAGTTTCAATCCTGAAAACACTAGGATGATCAGTATATTACCTATACATAAACTAACACCCTAATAAGTTCTCAGGGGGAAGAAAACGTCAGATGTTTTCTCTCTTTTTTTCACAACACATACATATACACATCTCCAAAATCAGTATCAAACTAACATTATCAATCTTAAGCAAAACTCTGTCTCGAAGCCAAAGGAAAAAAGAAGTTCTGCTTTGCAAGAACTCGTGATGTGCGTGGGTCAAACTGAGGGATGTGGCCAGACATGTGTATTGTTCATCTGTGGAAAGGAGCTCCAGGTGAGCAGTCGAGTGCAGAATTTATCTCCGGAAGTTTTTACTGTGAGATAAAACCAATTGCTAAGCTGTTTTTTCTGTGAGCAGCAGTACTAATAAAATATAATACTCATTGACATAATACAGCTTTTATTGCTAGGTCAGGTAAATGCAAGATAGGGCTCTCCCTGCCCCGCTCTTTGTGCCACAATTCTGCTGCTGTGTTTAAGGGGAACAGCCAGTAAGGTCCTTTGCATCACAGAAGCCACACTACCAATATTAGTCAGATGCAACTAGAAAGCAACCATTTTGTCTCCAAAACCTTCCAGGTCATTGATCAGGCAATTTTCCCTGAACACCACACACACACATATCAGTTACTGTCCAGCTGAGTTCTCCAAAAGCTGTTTGCTCACCTTGTCGACCAGAATTGTGCAGAGTAACCTGGCTGGTCTCAGGTAGTTTCTTTAAAGATGGCAATACTATACTTCCCTCTTGTTCCAGGGCTTTTGGTTTCTTCACCTGTTCAGACATTTGGGAGCAGAAAACAGCATTTGAAAATCAGCAGGTTTAATCAAAGGTTAACTTAAACCCTTTCCACTTATTTTCTGAATCAACATTATCAAAGATGAAGTCTCTATCTCCAGAATTACAACACGGGATTGCAGTACTGACATCCTGGAAATAACTGGTAGCTGTTTGTTGTTGCCGTTCCCACTGCCCTGCACACCAAAGCCCATCCTAACCCAGGACCAACATCTAACTTACCTGACACAGTGGTAGGGTCATGGCCATTTGTTACGTCTGCCACCACCTGCCCTTGTTCAACACTTCAAAAGGACTAAGAGGGTAAGCTCCACTGTCTACACCCTCTGGGTACGCTGCCCTCCCAACATGTGGCGGGACTGGGGTTTACAAACCCCAGCTTAAGCTCTCATTTCTGCTCCAGCCAGTTTACAGGTTCAAAAGCTGCAAGCAGACACCGGGGAGTTCCTTTGGAGGGGCAACTCTCTGATGACTATAGGATTTGGCACAGAAACCATCCTCTGAGGTCATTCCCTGAACTCCTGATGTGACATCATATAGAGAAAAATACCAATTTGCACAATAAACATTTCCTTGTGAGATCTTTCTTCTTTTTTTGTCTTGTTTTCCACTCCCTCTCTTTCTTGCCTGTATGTACCTCCGGTGTTGCAGGGCGCTCTGCTTCCTTCTGCTGCTCTATTTCAGGTTTCTTCACATCTTTCTCGTTTGAAGCAGCTTCCTCTGAAGGGACAGGACTGGGAAGAAATTCTAATCTCTTCACAACAGGGCTGGCACAAGCTGCAGTTGACTTGAATTGCTTTTGATCTGAACCTAACCCACACATACAAGAAATAACAATGCCAGGTTAAGACATTTTTTCAAATAAAATGTCGACCTATTTCATACAATCCAATTTCTTACTGGATATACTGCAAGCCCATAAACTGCTGTTTTAAAAAACAATATAGTCATTCTTCAAAACAGGCAAAATTAATCTCTCAGAGAAGATGAGGATTTAAGGGTGAAATTCACCTGATAAAATGTAGATCTTTACACTTGACCTAAGCACCATGGGGACACCCTTCATGGCCAACACAGACATAGACGCAGTTCTTGTGGAAGTCACCCCAGCTATTTCAGACGTTTCTTTTTGGCTGAGGTGAGCTGTAACATGCCTACATGTAACAACATGCCAATTGAGTTATAAGTCTCCATACTGCCAATTCCTGAAGTTGTGTGATGAATCCTATCCTAAGATGGTACCCAGAGAAGTACATATACCACCACTAGCACTGGAAGGTATTCCAGCTTGCTGTTTCCTACTAAACCACGTCAGTCACGCATCAGAAAGCAAAGAAATTGTGCTAAGAGGAAGCTTTGGACCAGAATAACCCGGTTGGCATTCAGCTCTTCAAAAAACCCAACAACTTTAAGCTGCTTTATGGGAGGAGGACCCAGGAGCACACGGGCCTACAGCTGAGGACTGTAACAGCTACACTACTGTCAGCTGGTACCACCATTGGAGCAGAGCGGTTTCCAGCACCCCAGGCAGTACGCAAGCACCCAGAAATCTCTCTAACTACCTAAAGTGGAATCTCAGCTTCAGATCCTGTAGAGATGCACCCCAAGGCTTGACTAAGAACCTGCACACAAGCAGAGACAAGAGCTGCTCTTGCTGCCTGGCTGATGCCACCACTTTGGAGCAGTTCCCACACCATTAGTGGCACAGGGGTCACAGCATGGAAGTATCTGGCTTGTACTGAACAGCAGAGGAAGTTGCTTATTCTACAAGATCACACAGTTTGGACTGCATCTATCCCTCCAAAGCAGACATAATGAAAATCCACGTCCCTTTCTCATTTCAGCTTTTGCAATGTTATCTCAGTTTTTCTTGGCAAACAATATTAAACTTGGCTATCAATACTTGACATTTAGCATTTCCCACAGGAGTGGAGCCTGACATAAGGCGGCTTTGTGATTTGTAGACACGTATCACCGGCTCATCACTGCTGACTCTTGAGAGGAGAATTTGGGTGGCTCACCACAAGACTGCAGCTTTAACATTACCTGCCAGGTGCAACTCAAGGTTGTTTACCTCTGTGCTTTGGCATCTACGAGTCAAAGTAGTAAAGTCCGCTGATGAGCCCTTGCTAACAGCCAGTGTGCTTCAGAGTCTTGCAGCACGTCTAGAAAAGGCTGGATATGCTTCTAATCTTGGGGTAATGATACCCAATTGATGTTTGAGGGCAAAGCTCAATCGTTTAAGTCACATTTATCCTCAACAAATAGAAGTATTATGCTTATAGACCGATTACAGACAGAGATCCCACTTAAATACCTACTTCAAATCCTACTTTTTACTTTGTGGTATCAAGCTGAACTTGATAGATGCATTTTGAAAAGTGAACAACAAAAAAAGACCATGAACCTAGTATGATAGCAGGCAGTAGATAAAATGCCTACTCAAAGGCAATGTTTCAGAAACACCCTTTTGAGGAAAGTAGCTTCAAATTTTACCAGTAAACTCCTTTCCCCAGGTCAGGAATCATACATAAAGCCTTCAGAGCAGAAAATCAGGAGTGTGCACAATACTGCCCATTTAAAGCCCCTACAAAGTGCCCCTTCTTATTCTCCTTCCCCATTTCTTAATGTCTTAGCAGGGAAAAAACTGTTAAGCAGAAGCTATTACTGATGGATAGTTTCTGCCCTGATCATTTTCTGGTTACAGCACGCTGTGGCACCAGCTCTTCACGCACACAAACAGCAGAGCAGACAACTCGCATCCCGGGCACTGAGCAGTCAGGTGTGCCATTTCAACCACAGAACTGACAGAACAGCCCAGGTTGGAAAGGACCTCGAAAGATCACCTGGTCCCACCACCTGGATGAGACCGTCTAGCACCCTGTTGAGTTGCACGTTGAAAACCTCCAGCCACGGGGATTCTACCACGTCCCTGGGGAGGTTGTTGCAGTGAATGCTTGTTCTTACTGTAAAAAATTTCTTACGTGGAGACTTCTGAAATCTTCTGCATTTTCTAATAAACCCTCTTGGTGCCGCTGCAGATGCACTTATGGGAGTCCTGCTGCAGGGTGGGCCAAAAACCCCAACCCGGGGTGGGCAAGGGCAGGGGTGAGGGCAGCAGCAGCAACCCACCTGGGGATGGGGACGCCGGGCTTGCAGGTCTCACACTTCCAGGGCTGGCCTCGACCTGCTGGTGCGTGGCTCTATCTGCTTCCACCGGGGAGGCCTGCAGCAAAGAACACAGCAGAAACACAGTGAGCACAGTGGAAATAAAAGTACGTGTTAATTCCTTAAGGCAGTACTTGCTGCTGCTTTGTGATGTGTTTGAACCAGATGGGTTTAGAGCTCAGCAGGGAGCTGGGGAGTACGTTTTGGAGCAGTACGTGCCACTCGGGTGTTGAATCACTGAGCTTTAATCTCCTTTTCAACCCGTTCATCAGCAGCCATTAATGTGGTTAGTTTGGAATAGCTCCTACAAGCTTTTAAAATTGTAGGATATCTTGGATTGTGTTAGCTGGAGATAAGCATACATTTCACCCCTAGTTTCCTCTTCCAGAATAACACAAAAACGTATGCATTAGTGAATACATAGCACATACTAGGGTTTGAAAAGTGGCAAAGTAATTAAATACTTCCTTTATTTCACGGTTGTCTAAACAATCTGTTATCTGAAGGGAAAAGCCAGAGTCAGTATTAAAGGTAATGAAATACTTGAAACACTATTACGAGAGGACTGAAAAAATACGGTGAGATTGCATCGAGCCAATAATCCAAATGCCTTTGAAAAGCCAGCTTCCTGACCCAGGACAGGGCTGTTGCAGAGCTAAAACCGCACTGTCAAAACAAGGGTAGCACTTCAGCTGATCTATTTAGCAGCTTCCACCATACGTCTGCTTTCCCACTAGGCAAATCAAGAAAAATCTGCAGCAAACCAATCAGCCACTACACAGCGCTTCTCATGCATAAAAGATCTAGAAAATGGCACATTCAACAGAGGAAAAAAAATCAGACTACTTTTAGAAAAAAGATTTCGGCATATTTCAGCAGCAGTCTATTGTAGACTCGCTTTCCTGTCCTCCTCCCACCCCTCCATTTTATTAACAACTGCAAGAGAGGAAACCTGATGAAATTTCCTCTTTTCTGGGGGCTGGATTCAGACATCCACCTCCTGCACAGACCCCATTTCCCATCCCTGCAGACCCACATGAGCCTACAGCCCCTCATCCGTCCGTGCCTCATGAGGAGCAGACCTGGGCTCCCACAGCTCGGTCATCGGGGACGTCTGCTGGCAGTGCCAACAGGATGCCAACGCCTGTGGACACGCTTTGGCTGCAGAGAGCTTTGCTGTCAACAGCGCTCAGGAATCCCAGCCTCTCCTCCTCTTTGAAGGAAGGCGTGCTCCGTAGAGGGGCAGGGAATGTGTCTGGGAAGATGCCCTGCGAGGAAATGGTGGGGACCGGTGTGGGGCTGTGGCCAGGGGCAACGAACCGGGCAAGCCCAGCGGTCAGTGAGCAGTGCTAGGAACAACAGAAGTGGCTGCCAAGGGCTGTGCCGCCACCTCGCAGCAGGACAGGCGCCAGATCACAGCCACCAGCCTCTACAAGTGGCAGCGTGTCTCCCCTGGTGCCAACTGGGCCTGGCTGCCCGCCGTCCCCCTCACCACCCGGCGCTTTCCACTGCACCCTCACCTCTGCCCACAAGGCACGGGGACACGTGCCCCCTCTGGCCTAAAAGCACTTTTCAAACTGGACAAGGCAGAGGGTGAAATACACACTCCAAAAAGGCAGCATGGGAATTTTGAGGACCTCCTCTCCACCATGTCCATCCGTGAGGGCGCCTATACTGAGAGCAAACATGGCATGGAGCATCCCCTCCATGTATCACATGCTCCAAGGAGGGACAAGTCGCTGGAGATGAGGCACAGGCTAAAAAACAGGCCCCAGAGAAATGCTCCAAAGACTGCAAATCTTGTGCCCCAGAGGTTTGCCCCTTGCCATTTTGTTGTTCTTTTCTCCTGCATAACCCACCTCTCCCTTCCCCAGCCCATCTTGATGCCAGCCTGTGTGTCTGGGAGGGCTTTCTCACGGAACGCCCCAGCAGAAGAACACTGCAACTAAAGAAAAGATCTCCTTCAGCCCCAGTTCTGGCTCCTGACACAGCAGCAGCCAGGGGAGAAGCTACTGGAAACCATCCATTCCCAACTTTGCTCAATGCAGAAATGAGTATTTCTTTTCTCCACGAGGACAGCCAGGTCAGCGTAACAGACTGCCCAGACTGTGCCATCTCTGTCCTTGGAGGTTTTCAAGACTCAAATGATCAAGCCCTTAGCAACCCGGTCTGATCTCATGCCTGGTCCTGCTTTGACCAGAAGACTTAGCTGGAGACCTACAACCCGAGTTATTCTGTCATTCTACAACCTACAAATCTCTGTTAAACCTAAACAAATGGCTGTTATCAAGAGCTCAGGGTTTGCCCTAAACAAGGCAGATTTTAACTGGAAAAGCAAGAGGCACCTACCCAACAATTCTACCCACTGCTCCAAAGCATAAGCCTTTCCAAAGAAATTGTTGCAAATTTCAACTATTAATGTTTATATTGTTATTATTTTTTGGTAAATTAATAGAATCCACTCTCTACTCTCAAACAGCAACTGTCCAAACTGTAGAACTAAAAAAAAAAAAAAAA
>VXAK01005034.1:158129-201595 GCA_013399435.1 Arenaria interpres
AAAAAAAAAAAGAAATTCAGCTTTAATTTCAACCTCAGAGGCTTCAAAACTATAAACAGCGATAAACTGGGGCAGACACGAAAGTGTTACACAGCATTCCATACGCCCAGGAAAGTCCAGTGCTGATGGCAGCTGGAGCTGGGGAAAGGGCACGGCCACACTGGCCTCTCGGAGGGTTTAAAAAGCTCAGTGAATGCACAGACACGATGCACTTTTATCACCTCTGGGTTTAGAGTTACCTCGGGAACCTAAACACAGTGCTGTGTCATGTAGCTATCCTGCACAAGTGCACAACTAAACCTACCCATAACCTATATCCAGGAGGTTGGTATTGACACAGACGATATTTATAGATGTTATTTCAAAGGCGAGTGAAAAAGCAGAAAGATCTACTACTTGCTGCAGGAAAACTGAATTTTGCAATGGCACGCTTCACAAGTTCTGTTCCTGCTCACAAGACTTGACTCTTCCTCCTCCCTCTGCTGAGCAATTAAATGCTAGTGACATAAAAGCTAAAAATATAAAACTGATTAGTGAGTAATTTATAAAAAAATGAAGTCAACTTCACTGGGGAACTCCCTCATTCCCACTACATCTAATTCTATTTATAATACCAAGTAATGTAATATTATCTAGTATTTCATCCACAGGTATATGTTACACTTAAGAAAACTCTTGTACCGATACAGCCAATAAAATGTCTTTTTTACCACAGACTATCACATTTCATAACTATTTTGTAATCAAATGATGATGTTATCACTGAACATGAAAAAGGCATACAAATGTTTTGTTGTACCTAAGATCATTTTGACATGGACACCGAAAAGCCAAACAACTTGTTGAGTGATGTTTCTGAGGCGTTTCAGAGGAGCTCTCCCGCTTTGGGATGAAGGACGGGACCCGGGCAGGCTCTGAGCACCACCCCACTGCTGCCACATGCCTTCCTGTGGCGTCATTCTGCAGGGCCACCGAGCCACTCCACACACTGGCTCTGCTGCAGCTGCCCATGAGGGAAGGTCACACAACACCTGCCCGTCCACCACCACAAGCAATGAAGCCTTCAAGGGAAGTAGGAAAAACCTTGCTGCGTAGGGGCTGTGGTTACCTCTGCCCCCAGATCCAGCTTGGTGTGAGGACTCTGTCCCAGCAACTCCTGAAAACTGGAGAATGCCGTCTACTTGGACTGGTGTTTTTATTACCCCATGCATCTAGCTACCCAGCAGCCAAAGTGAGCTTCCCCTTCTAGGATTTAGAAGCCCCACTCCACGATGGAGAGTTAAATATTGTGATTGCAGTTGCAGTTATGAGCACATCAGTAAGAGAGGACAAAGCACACCCCAGTTCTGCCAACCAAGGCATCCATTTACCTATGACACAAGCACAGCTGACTATATAGTGTTACAAAACAACTGTTAGGCAGAAAAGAAATTAGTTCAGTTTGTGGCAGACAGGATTTTTATCCCATAAGCTAGGATATCAGTCCAAGTATCTCTTTAATTAAGAGCATACAAGCCAGAAATAGCCACCTTGCCTACTGCTGTGGCAGAACCTCACACCCTTACAAAACCCTAAAAATATAGTAACTAGGAACTCCTAAAACACCGAACATCACAACTACTACAAGAATTCAAACTCCAAAGGAAGTTATAGTAGAACTTTATTAACCCTTATTGTAAATTAAATCAAAACATAGGTCAGTTAACACTACTTGTACACAAGAACATGTGAAATATCATTACTGTATTTGCTATGAAAACATGGCAAAACAAGCTGTCTGGAACCAGCGAGAACACAGAGCTATTGCAAAGAATCAGGTTAGAACTACAGTTTAAGTTCTGCAAAATCACTCAGTATCAGTGCAGTATCAATAGCCAGATGTAGAAATTGCCTGACACATCTTTCAAACTTCTGTGATTGACATTGTACACATATCACTGACTTTAAAATTTTCATATGATGATTTCCTCAGCAAAGCTAGAGTTTGCTGTTGTTATAAGTGGTATAACAGTGTCATGACCAAGGCTAAGAGCCTTGCATGCTGTGCCAGTATCGTACTACAGCCAGAACGCTGCTCTGACACATTAAGTCACCTGCTTCACCTGGCAGCTACATGATGCTACACTCAGGCCAGCTGTTACAACCAAAGATCAGGGTGGATCACTAATTGACAGAGAAGCCTTGAAAGTGTTGTGAGAAATAGTGCAAGGTACTCCTGCTAGACATTTTCCTCCAGTTATTACTGCTCAGTTGGGATGTAAAATAAGCTCCTGTCACCCATAGCCACTGAAAAGTGCATGGGTGTCTGGAGGATGGGAGACCTGACCACTAGATTTGTAACCAAATCCTGAGCAGAGTTCCCTTCTAGCTGCTTTGAAGCTTTGCTTCTCTCGCTTCTCATCCTAAACCTTTCTCCCTCCAGGTAGTCCAGCCCTCCACGCATCTTCCCATGTGTGGTTCAAGGCAAAGCTGTCAATCTGGAACAGACACACTTACTCTGCAAGTGTTTCTTGTAACAAATCAAAGAACAAAGACTTGTTCTACCAGATATGTACAAATCAGGATTTCAACCCCACTCTCCTGTACCTTGGCCAACAATCCCCAACCACAAGAAAGCTTATACTTTAATCTCAGTTCAATCAGTGGATTTTTGAAGATGAAGGAGAGTGTTACTTGGATATATAAAAAAGTTTATTTTGTGCCAAGCATGCAGTGAGTAGAAATGGACAAGTTTAAGCTAGCTAGCAAAAAATTAAAAGAAAGCCAAAATCTCTCCTCACCATCACCACCCCACCCTGATCTTTTTAAAGTTACTGTCTATATTTATTGGTTTTTGGTTGATCAGAGCAAAGCTATAATTAGAGCTATAACAAGCCAGTAATTTCTAAATGCTCATACAAAGATTGGTTAAAATAAAGCGATGTTACTCACTGACAAATTAATCCCCCTACACTAAAATCTGCACAAATGTTGTTTTAAAACAAAACATTTACTTTGCCAACTTATGATTCAAAGAACTAGAGGATACAACTTCTCAGCATTTGTAATGTGTGTAAGTGTTCTGTACAATGGAAAGAAAACAAGACCTAATGGCTCTAGGTAGGACTAAAGTGAGGAGATGATTCTCACGGTATTGTTGACAGCGGCATTGACTGATCAGTCAGACTTTGGGCCTTTGCCCCTGTTTTTTCAGCTGCCATGAGAGAGGTGGGCATTACCTACTGCCTCTCTTAGCAACACATTCCTCCCCAAACACCAGTGGCATATTTTCATCCTGCTTATAGACCAAATTTATCCTTCCTAGGCATAAATCACAGGCAAAATTTGATAAGCTACTTGGAGTAAAGGTCTCTTGTAAAATCCGCACCCCTCCAAATCTAAGTAGTCTCCCTATACACTATAGACACAGGTATAGTTTCTTGAAAATATTTTTCTTTACCATCCTTCCCACCTCCTGCAGCTTTTTGCATCTCATTTCATAGTAGATCTAGGCAGGAGTTACATATGTTTCCCAATCGGTCTCTGATTGACAATCATTATTTCATTCACATATAGATGAGGTTCTCCCCCATCAAAAAGACAATTGACACCCATACGAAATGATCCCTACACTTCTCTAGCCGCCCAAAAACCTCAATTGTATTAGCATCTGAAGTGGTGCAACTTGACTAAACCATTTTCCAAACTTCAGGCCAAAAGAGTTGTTGAAGTACAGCTGCACAGCATCTTCCAGTACTGCAGACAAGGCCTGAGGCCATCCGGACAGATTTAGAGCAGGGCTACAGAGCTTCAAAGGGAAGTCTGCCAGGCGGAGAGAAGACAGGACTAGTCCATTTGACAACTGAACTGAAACAGCAGGGGAGCAGCCCTAAGAGGGATGGAGGAGGAGGAGGAAGGGGCACGCAAAGTACAGGAAGAGAATCAGAAGGGGGGGACAGGAGGGCCAAAGGTAACGGATACACGAAAAGGAATATATACTTCACCAAAGAGACTCAGGGCAGAAAATGAATGAATAAAATACAAAACCAAAACAAATCTCAGAGTGACTAAAGGGAAAAAAACCCACTAGAAACAGCATCTCTTAACAGGCAGAGGAACTAATGCCTGTGAATGTTATTCAAAGCCTGGGAAGGACATAGCCAGCACGAACTGCAACAATAAAGGAAAGTATACAAATAAAAGCAGTGCAAGGAAGTTTAGAAAAGGCTTTGAAAACATGCACAATTTGTAAAAGTTTTCTCAAGGCAAAGGAAATGTAGCTGTTTCTTCCTCTGCAGACAGCTCTGCTTCTTCATCTCAGCTGCTTTTCTATCCCCATTTCTGTCGTCTTCTCCTCCTCCCCTAAAAATGCAGTAGGGTTAAGCATCGGACTTAACTACAGCCCTGGTTTCTCCTTGTGGGAGGCGATACAGCAGCAGCTTCAGAAGGCTTTCTTACTTCCAAGAATGTGTGGCTTGGCAGCCCCGTCCTGCTGGGGCAAAAAGCAACCCCCTTCTTCCCTTCTGGCGGGCTCACAGTGAGGGCTACAGAGCTACTCAGCATCCTACCCAGCAACAGGCTCTGCTTTATGAGTGGGACAAGCCCAGGAGGCTCTTCTCTTTCTTCATTTGGATTTCCAACCTTCCTAGGAGGGATTATATCTTCAGAGAGGAGTTCAGTGTTTCGCACTCTGCGAGTGCAGGCTGACATCGTTGTGTTACTTGTCCGAAAACCAAAGTAAAATAGGTACAGGGAGAAGGCTGAATGGAGTGAGTCCAGCGTAGCTGCCCAGTTCTTCCAAGTAACAAACTGCATCCATACCGAGCTGCCTGTGGCAGTACTGGTCTGCACCCCAACACACACAGTGAAGAAGTCAAGTGTCAGTACCATTCCCCATCTCTAACCTGGCATCTAAGCCCTCCCCATCCATGAACCAGGGCACTCCTGTACGCCCTCCAGCTAAATTACTGCCTATGCCTTATTCTAAGGCATAGGGACCTGGAAAATTAAAACAAAGCAGCTAGGTAGAGAGAAGCAAATCTCTAGAAGGAACAGAGCTTGTAAATCTTATCTTAGGCTGGCAAACTCCCAGCCACAGGCGCGTGTCCTTCTCTTCCCCCCCATTGCAGTCAGCGTATTTCACTTATTTCCCCATGGAGGATCCCCCTGAAAGCAGCCTCCTCTCCTTGCTCTGCCCTTGATGTGCTTGACACACACACCTTTGCTTGAAGCTGAAGCGCCAGGAGCAATTATTATGGTTTGCACTACCCGTGAAATTGTTTCACGTCATGAAATCGTGAAGCTAGTGATATAAAATTCTAAGTTAGAGCAGAGAAACTGTCAATAGCACCATTTGGGTGCACACTCACTCTCTCTAGACGGTTCCATCATTAAGTGCACTCAAGCTCTCAAGCCAGGAGGTTATTCCATAAACGTCAGAGTCACAAGGAATCTGCCTCCTTTGCCAGTATCACCACGAGGGCTAAGACACTGGAAGCAAAAAAATCTGCAATCAGCCGTCCACATCATCCTCATAGCTGTAGAAAGGGAAAGTACAAATATACCCAAGCCCTAACAGCACATTATGCTGCTGAATTCCCTCTCAACTTTTCCACAGCTACATTGGTCTGGAAATCCTAAAAAAGGAGACATTAGCACTTTAATTTGCCCCCTTTTCTGATCGCCATTGTGCTTCTAATCTACAGCAAGCTGATGCTCTTCTCCATCCTCCAGACATTCCCATTACCAGCTCCCCCATACCAGACATAATGCTTACCTGGCTTTTCCTTTACAGCCAATTAATTCTGACAAGAGCAGCCTCTGCTCTGTCATCCCTGCCTGCTTTCCTGCAAATCACTCACTCTCAACTCAACACCAGTTGCCTCTGGCAGGATCAAGTCCATGCTCATGGCACATCCCAGCTCCCGTGCTTGCTGCAGGCTCCACAGCTCAGTTGTCCATGGCCAGAGACTTGCACGAAGCAGAGGAGTAAGATAAGACACAAGCCCTTTGGCATGAATGAACCATCACTCCCCAGGAGAAATCCCTGCCTGCTCCCTGTTACCCCTCTGGCCAATGCTTGGAAGGAATCTGAGATGAAAGCAAAAATTATCATACTCCAACTCTCACCACATCTTCCATTCCCTTTGTTGTTACACAGAAAAGAAGGGCCAGGATTTCCCCTCCTGCCACTTGTTTGCAACCCTTTTACATGCTTTATTTGCAGTCTGGCCTTATTTCTTATTTTGTTTTTACCATCTACTTTTATTACAGTTTTGTAGCATCTAGATTCCTGCTGTGATATGCTCTAGTTTTATTCCTGCCTTTTTCTCTGGGGAAGAGGGGGAGAGAAAGATGAAAAGGTAAAATTAATTTCTTTCCTTGATAAGGCAGTTAAGAAGCATGTTGGCCCCTCCGAGCATTTCAATAGCTTATTCCCTTTTCTAATATTTTTGACAGGGGAATGAAAGCTGAATGCTCAAAACTGCCAGCACATCCACATCCTCTTCTTTGAAAACTGAAAACTGAGACCAATTATAATGGCTTGCACAGTCCAATTATGTTGCTGATCTAATCAGCTAACATCAGGAGAAGCGCTGAATAAATCCGCACAATAGCTGGGACACAGAGTCGATTTCTCCCTGGCCCAGCACATTTAAAGCGCGCTTATCGGCTACATGACATCCCAAAAAACAAAGACGCTGGCTGCAAAAAGTTTTCTGAACCTTCCCCTCCCATTTCTCTACCCGCATCCCAAAGGAAGAAGCCTTTAATTTACAAAGGGTTTTAGAGTTTTCTTTTTTTTTTTTTCCCCCCCTGGTCCGGGCACACCCTCTTGAAATAAAGCAAACATAAGCACTCGGGTTTCATTAGTTAGTGATTAAATATGTTATGAGACAGAAAATTGGCAGAGAAAGTAAGGCTGGTTTGTTCGTGTTGGTCTTACTGTTGGCTCTTTGAGCACACTCTGAGTGGCAGGCCTCTGTAAACTGAGCTCAACACTTGTGGGGTCCTTCTTCAACTCTACTGGGGGCCTGTCCCCTCCAGCTACTCCGTCAAATTTCAGAGATCTGCTCGGCGAAGGAGTAAATATTAATGTTGTACACTCTTTATCCTTCTCTTCCACGCCGTTGAAATTCTCTCCATTCATGCTGACTTTTCCATCTACCTGCAGAATACAGTTAAATAAATATGCTGAGGCAATTAGCAGTCAAAGGAATTTAGGAAATTAGGACTTTGGTGTGATATTACAATTGTTTACACAGTCTGTGCCATGAGTGGAGGACAGAGATAAGCACACATCTCATTCAATGGGCCAAGATAGAAGAAAACTCTATTCCAGGGGGGTCAAAAACAAAATACAGATAGAAGGTAATAATTTTCCTGGATTCCCTGGTTTCCCACATTGCATTCTCCCAGTAACATATGCATAGCCTTTGTGTGCATCCCAGATCAATGGGCTTTAAAAGAACAACAAAGCTTTATGTTAAATTTAGACCAAAACTCCTGGGGTTTGCATTGCCTCATGCAAGAGGCAAGTAGGTTCTCCAGGACTAATTACGCTGATGAACTGCTATGTACCCTGACGACCTCACCACTGTATTAGTAGACTGTTCTTTCTGAAGCACTGTCATGTGAACTCCAAAGGGTCAGGAGCAGCAGAGTTCATCTTGTTCATAACATCGAAGCAAGGAACCAAAAAGTAAAACTGGGCATTCCACCTTCTCCGTGAGGCGATAAGATAAATAACTGCTTCCCAGAAAATTATTTTTTGCTATCTCCATGAAAAGGAGAAAGCAGAAACAGTTTAACTACTTTGTTCTCAGGATCAAGCTAGCTCCTTGGAGGGAATATATCCGCTAAGGAACCCTTAAGCAAGGAAGAAGATACAAAATAAGCTCTTGGTTCTTTCTCTGTACTGATACAGCTTCCTCTTGGGACTTTAATACTTCGTAATTATGTTCTGAATGGAGGTGGCCTGCAAAGACTTCCTTCAGTTTGGAGGGCTGTTTGTAGAAGCCTTGGTATACGTGAAAAAGGTCTTGCTACAAAGAACTCGCAAGCCATTCACCATCAGAGGGCCCAGCTGGAGAGAGAGCAGGAGAGGACCAGGTATCACTAACACCATACAGCTCCCCCCTAGCTACAGCACAGAGGCTTATAGGCTTGTCAGCAGAGGTGAGTTTTAAATAGATTTGAAGGAGGGCTTTGCTACCATCTGCAGAGAGATCCTTCCTTGCAAAATGACCATCACTGCAGACAATGGAGAGATGAGGGAGTAAATATGCACAGCTTTTTTTTTCTGCTAATCATTGGACTTTGGGGGAATAACAGCATAGATCAGTGATTTCTTAGAGAAGCTAACTGGGATGTATGTGGTGGTTAGTCATTTCAGGTTTTTCAACAGGTACTACGTAAGCAAAAAACACATGTGAAAACAAGCTCAGATGTAACTTTTCTCTTACTTCACTGTTATTGAAAACTGATGCAAAGAGTGTCAAAACTGCTTTATCAAACTGAAACATAGTTTAAGAAAGCAAGGTTCTCCCCATCTCATCTTCCCTGCCCCACTCCTTATTTCACCATTTACTTATCTTCAGTACTTGACTCGAGTAAACAGCTTAGGTACCTCAAGAGCAGCACTTCAGCTTAGTATATGCCATCAGTGAAGGGGCAACGGACACATCCTTCCATTGACTTCTTGCATATGCGCATCCAGAGGTTTGTTCTCTATCTGAGGGTGATTAACCTAAGGGACAATCTCCCCGGTGCTGGGCATCCTCAGCTCTTACAGGAGCGTGGGGAGGTGAAGGCAGTTCACACCTCACACAATCAGCTCCAGGCAGAGGAGAAACAGCCCTGCTCCGCATGTGGTGTGGCTCTTTTGACTGCTTTTCAGATAAAAAAGTTCCCTCCCTTTCCTCACTGCCATCATCCACTCAACACAGTAATACTCTTAGGGTTTATTTCCAAACCCAAGTGTGGGCAAACTCCAAGCCCCAAGTCTTCTGGGACTGTGTGCTGGATTATCTACTAGAGAGGCAGGTCATGAAAGATCTCAGAAATAAAAAAGCCAGGAAAACACTGGCAGGCCACACCATTCATTTTAGTGTCTCTGTTTAGACTAAGAGTTTTCTCTATTTATATTAGGGAGGAAAACCAAATGTCTGAATGATCAGGATAGATTCCCTGGCTGCTGAGTAAAACAAACATACTCCTTTCCTTCTGATCTGGAGCAAGTCAACACATTGTCACCAGAGGCCAGAATCATTGACAGACTAGTGTTTCAGGGGAAAATAATGCTACGGCTACCTGTGCTAGGGAATGACTCCTATCAAGGCAAATCACATTCTTCCACATGGAGTGAACAAGATCTAGACAGACTTTTAGTAGTGGTTGGTGGGGGGGAGAAGCATCCATGGGTTAGTTTTTCCCCACATATGTGAACTATATATGCATTAACATGAAGGTGATACACACATACATCTTGGTCCTCTGAGGAAAAAAGTGGCATGGATCAGAAAAAAACCCCAAAGATCCATGATTCACTGATGCCTAAAATGTAACCACTAAGGAAATATCAGCTGAGGTATAGAGAAGTAGGACCCCACTTGACATATTCAGGCCTGTTCTCTCTCACTCACCCCAGTTCTTTGCTTTCTCCATCACTGGTTCACACCCCATTCTCCACACCCACCCAGTCCAAAGATACACTCCTCAGGTTTCATATCGCAGTTTCAGTCTCTTCTCCTATCCCCTTCTCCCACAAATCTCCTAGCTGGCTCCTTATTCCAGGCAGCCCTGCTTTCAGAGTATAGCAAAAATCAGACCCTTGATACAAAAGAGGTCTTTTCAGTGGTCCCCAGTGACAAGGGGCAACGGACACAAACTGGAACACAGGAAATTCCATCTGAACATAAGAAAAAATTGCTTTACTTTGAGGGTGCCAGAGCGCTGGAACTGGCTGCCCAGAAAGGGTGTGGAGTCTTCTTCTCTGGAGATATTCCCAACCCACTTGGACATATTCCTGTGTGACCTGCTCTAGGTGAAGCTGCTTTGCCAGAGGCTTTGGACTAGATGATCTCCAAAGGTCCCTTCCAACCCCTGCCATTCTGTGATCTGTGAAGAGCCAGTTCAGGTCTTCCTCCAAAGTCAGGGCCTCCACACTCCCTGCCCTTTCCCTTTTGTTTAAAAACAAAACCCCGGGACAGCATACTCCTTCCTAAACTCTTTCTCAGAAAGTGCCTTGCTTTCTTCTTAGAGGCTCTCCTTTCCCCAACAAATTTAGCCTGAGGAAAAACAACCAGCGCAAATATGTCAGTCTGAACAGGTCAAGTTGCTTAAAAGGTTGGTAACCAAGAAGAGATCACCTGACCAGGCAGCACAGAGCACAGACCTGAGTTTTGTAAGATCAGAACGCTGCAACTATTTACTACTTAATTGCATTGAACATTCACATGTTTAGATGATTTAGCCAGGATCCCTTTGCCTCCTGATTGACTTTGGGGAGTGCAACGTATCCTACCTTAAAGCTCTTTAAAACTTCCTGTGTATTTTTGGGCTGGGAGTAAGGCTTGGGTGTCAGCATAGGCACAGCCTTGGAGACAACACTTTTGCTGGGAGACGTACGGCCCGTCGAACCGCTGGGCTCTAGTTCAGTGGTGGGAACAATGGTTGCTTCAATGGTGGCAGTGAATTTTGGAGCAGGCAGCGACTGTTGCCTTAAGTATCTCAGAGGATTTGGGTCTTTCAGTGGGGAATTTGGCTCCACTGAATGGCTTCTTTCCAGAATTTTTGGCATCTGCAGACGCTCAAGGACAGCTTCACTGATAGTGAATCTTTCGATGTACTGCTGGAGGATGCTCTCAGCCTCCTCCTGCGACTTTGCATTCTTGTATGCCTCGTGAAGCTCCCGCTCTCTTCTCTCTCTGTCATGGGAGACAACAGAAAAGAGATCATTGGATTGAAATTAACACTGGGAATCACTCCTATTTCCTCTGCTCCATCAACATCCTTCCCTCTCCCACATCCCAGGCCTGCAGGCATAGCTGCCCACAGTCACCCATCACCTATGGAGCACACAGCATTTTCAGACATGCCTCCGCACTGCAGAAAAGAAACGTACTTCTCTTCCACTATTTCTCGGTAGGTTTTGATGCTTTTTCTGCGCTCATTTGTTCCGTCTCCAGACAATAACCTCTCCATTTTCTTTCTCTCAGCTTCTTTTTTTATTAAATCCTGTGAAGCGCTCCTTCGACGACTCTTCCACCGAGCCAGGTCCTGCGAGAGAAGGAAGGCACCTGAATGCAGAGTTGCAAATAGCTAAAAACTGGCCACAGAAACCAAGGTTTGCAACACTTGCTCCTGCCTGTGAGTCAGGCTCCCATTACCTGCAGGCAGCAGTTTATTTTAAAGAGAAGAGGAGATGATACCATAAAATGAAGATGTTGCCTGACTGATTTTCCTCCTAACAGCAGGATCCAGTAGGGATTTCATAGCTCCACTGGTCTATTTTCTTTTTGGCTTTGTAGTGCTGCAGAAGTATGCCACATAATAACACCAGGAAATCTGGCCTAAAAGGACCAGTTGGGGCACTCATTTTCACTTGGGCCAACATGAGGCATTAGAGACAAAACCTGATTCCCCAGGAAGATGAAGCAGAAAAGTCATGTTTGGTGAAGAATTTTAATAGCCAGATGTGTGGGAGACAGGAGTTCACTGGAGGAAGGGACATCATTTCACCATGAATTACAGCCGCACTGAGAGTCTGCCATGGAGAGCTGACAGTCCCATACTTTGCCCATGCTATCAGCCAACTATGTGCAACCATGGTTGACCCATGGGGTTTTTTTAACAGAAAAATTCAGTGCAGCATCCAAACTTAAATGCTTCCTCATGGGCAACCTCCAATATTTTGGGCCCAGATGCAAGCAACACAGGTTAGGGACTAAAGTGGCTCATACCTGGTTGGCATGAGACATGGCAGAGCAAAAAGCCTATGGTTTGTCTCCAGCAATATAGATCATAGAATGGTTTGGGTTGGAAGGAGCCTTAAAGATCATCTAGTTCCAACCCTCCTGCCATGGGCAGGGACACCTCCCACTAGACCAGGTTGCTCAAAGCCCCATCCAACCTGGCCTTGAAGACTTCCAGGGATGGGGCATCTGCAACTTCACTGGGCAACCTGTTCCAGTGTCTCACCACCAAGATATGTCCTTGTTGAAGCGATGATCTTACTCTTTTTGGAAGAATCCTATCCAAAATTGTCCAGAAGATCCACTGATTCTAGTTCTTTACCTTTCCTGCAAAACCAGCCTGACACTAAACTAGAGAGCCAAAGGAGGTATCTGTTATGCCACCTATGTCTTGCACCCTGCTTGGGCTATGAATTCACAAGTTCAGAAGAGTGTAGAGACAAGACATTTTTCACAGTAAAAGTATCACAGTGAAGAATTTTTCTAAGTCATAAAATTTCTCCGCAATCAATCAGTAAAGGAACAAAATTTTACATGTAAAAAATAACCTCTGCAGAACTTCTGCAAAGAAAAATAACTTCCTAGGAAACTGCAGGGGCGCATTTGTCATTAACTTTACAACATCAGGAGATTAGTATACAGATTATATTTCATGCACTCTAACAAATTCTGCGTTTAATAAAAACCAGAGATTCTGTACACATACTCAATTCAAAGGCTATTTCATTAATCACATGGTTTTCCAAATATTTTAATTGCATTTTTATTGGTAAACAACAGAAGGTACTACAAGCATAACTTATTTTATTAAAACCAGGAACAAACCTTGTCACTTTTAATTTAGCTTAAAACCACAAATTATTGATGTTACACTCAAGGGAATGCTCATTAAAGTATTTCTTCACATGACCTACATATATCAGTCTATAATCCCCTTCTTGAAACATAGGCCTTTCATTTTCCTCAGTTACTAATTATTCTCACTGAAGTACCAAAGCATTTCTTTATTCAGCTACTCCCACTACAGCCTATTGTTTGGAAATTAGTTTTTCATTAGCAAATTTCATAACATAAGCCCTCCTCCTCTTTTTGTAATTAAAAACCAGACATGTTTATCTTTTCCAGCTCTGATGCTTTAGAATAACAATAATAAAAAAGTGCAATGAAACTGTTAATTGTTGGCAAATTTACAGCATGGGCACATAAAAAATATGGGACCATGAATGCGGTGTCGCCTCCATAAAGCCCTCTGAATGCCAAGGACATTCCAGTAAGGGCATTTTTAGTACCTCTTCAGAAGTTTTAGTTCAGAGTAGAAGGTGCTGAGGGCCTGGAAATCTTACACACTTTAGCACAGAGGATTTTCCAATTCAACAGCAAAGAGTTCTCAAACCTCTCGAATGTCTTTGGACTCATTCTTATCTCTGCTGGGAAATTATGGCTTCCCACACATACAGACCTCTCAGCTAAAGGTCTTCACTGTTCTATTACAAAAAGTTATTTCTTAGTGGTATAAACTGTTCTTTTTTGGACTTTTCCTTGAATTTTCTACCAAAAATCCCTCTGAAATGTTCTACAGTAGCTATCCCCTTATAATGGGAAATGACTGTACTAGCTGCTTGAAGAGACATGTTTTGTTTTAATTAATAAATATGTCCAAAATTCTTCATTTAAAAACAAACTTTAAGAATTAACAGGATTGACACTGAAACTCCTGATACTAACTTACCTGCAAATCATCTTTTGTTCTTGCTAATTTGCTGAAGATAACGCCAAGTGTCAGGCCGGGTTAAAAGACACATTGAGGCAAGCGGGTTTGGAAAAGGGCTTGTAACCCAAACAGGGTACAGCTAACTTGAAGGGTAATTTGTTTCTTACACAAAATGAAAAATATTAGTATTTTCTGTATCTATCCAAATTTATTAAAGCCAAGTCCAACCTATTTATTCACTGTCCTGTTCAGTTTTGTATTTTGTCACTTCGGGCACTTACTATTTAGAGAAGCTAGAGAAGTGACAAGTTAGAAACTGTCTGCTTCCATTTTTACCTAACCGCAGTTTAATTACATTTTTTAAAAAAGCAAATGAGCTGTTGCACATGCAGAGGCACCGGAAGACCTTGTATTCTGTAATTTACATCAAATTATGAATGTCTATGCTTTTAGCAACAATCCATTAGGGGGCAGGGGAAGCAATATAGCGCTCCTAATTATTTCAGCAGTAGAGAGCTACTGTAGATTTAGCAGGTTGTACTTTGTTGCCAAGCTAGTTGGCCTCAATGCCAGCACTGCAGACGAAGTTGTCGTATACTCACGTCTTGCCATCTGGTCTCGTCCTCTTTCAGCTGGTTGTGTATGTTCTGCAGTTTCTCATGGCGAGCTTTGCTGTGGGGCTGAGTCACAGCTTCTTCTTCACTTCTCATGTCAAACATGCTCATGCTCCTGAACAAGGGGGAAAGAAGAAGTGGTGCAGCGTTATTGAGAGGCTCGTACTCCTTCAGCTGGTTAGAGCTAAAGCCACGTGAGGGTGCTACAGCAGAATCAGACACCGCACCATTACCAAGCTCCCAAAAGCAGCAGTCCCCCAGAAGGCCCAGTTAGCATCCCTATGGCTCTCACACAGTACTTCAGGCATTATACTCCTCAACTGTCTCTTGTTTTCGTTAGTTGACTGCAACTTTGCCTCTCACTAAGAAGCATTACTAACGTTACACCTCTGTCAATAGCTCTTATTAAAATTATTCTATTCAAAGCAGAGTTCAGAACATTTTACTTTCTGAAGATTTGTTTCGCAGTGAGTCTTCAAGACCCCTCCAATTAACAGTGCAGACAAAGGTTTCCATTTTAGCGTAAAACAAGAGAAGCTTGAGTAGTAGATTAGGGGCAGTACATCTGGCTAAATGCTATTGCTACAAAACCAGGGAGAGCCTGCCCAGAGAAGTACACGCAGTGCAAACAGCATGGTACTTCCTCCTCTCCCCTCCCTGCCTCAAAGAAATTCAATGCTATCAGCACCAACTTATTAATAAGCTAACCTAAGAAGGCAAAGCTGACGTTCAGGACAAAACAGTTTCTTTCTACACGTTCTATTTCTGTCCCCGACCTTTGGAAAGTTAAAGGAAAAAAAGGTCACGGTTTGGTATTATACATCCATTCATGTTCTATAAAGATCTTCACATGAAGATAATGTACTTACTACTCCCCCCTATTACCTATTATTAGTAAAGTGTGACCTCAGTTGTGCCATTAAAAGCAAGGAAAAAAAAAAAGCAGCGCCATGCAGTTCCACATGAAGTGATTTCACAGCAGTCTTCAAACGATCATCTGTAGCTTTAGGTGAACCAACTAACAGGGGAAGGAGAAGCACCCAAGGAAGATAAAATTGTAAGCAACTGTGTCCACAGTAATCAAAGTGAATAGACACGGAAAGCTGTGCGTGTATATATTTAGCCAACATTCAGGCAAGCAAAGATGGGAATGACCCACTCTCAAAGGAAAACCGAAAGGTCTGGATGGGAAAGGACATGCTCAGATCCCATCCTGTCAGCTGGTATTTCCTCAGAAATGAAGGACAGAATACACATGCTATTGCCTTTAAGCATGAACAGCAAGGTTAGCATAATACCATGCTTCACCCCTTCAACAGAGTGTTGAGGGATACACTAACTTGGGTTTTTCTGTGGGTGGTTTAAGGGTTGCATGACTGGATTGGAGCACTCCTGAACAACAGAACCTAAAGACATGGCAAGTTTTGTTGTTTTTAAAACTAAAGGCATACCACCTACTAAGGAACATTTAAATATCAGTTGTATTTTCCAGACTGGTGAGATAGGTTGGGAAATGCATAACTTGTAATAAAGCCACCTTTAAAGGGTTTATTCCAGTTTAAGAGCTTTTGAAAGTCACGCTAAGAAAACCCTTTACTGTTAAGTCTTTGTCACCTTGTGCCTACTGGGTCAAAGTGGCTGTGTAGCTCCTTTCTTGTACCCTTCTCTCGTGGCAGCAAATTTTTCTTTCACATACAGTAGAAGAAAACAGAAGACCTGAAATGGTGACAACTGGTTCTAGCAGAGTGCACAAGTACTCGCCCTCTGCTGTTTGGGATAGGAAAATAAAAATACTTTCTACCAGGAGTCCCCTGATGTCCTAATGAAAGGCTAGTATTTATTCCCTGCCTTCCTTCACTCGGGTCTCCCAGGGTGGCCAGAAACAGCAAAACCAAAGGGTTTATCCCTATTAAAAATGAAACAAAAAAGTTACTCTGGAAAAGGCTTCAGCCTAGGCCAGGAATCAAACTATACACTACAACCCCACGTGCATCTTGTACTCTGGTTGTCACTTTCTGCTGCTGGGCCTTCACTGCTATGGATAAGCAACCAGGTAGGTTCAAACATTAACTCTGCAAATGTATCTTCCCAAGAGAGGAGTCTGAGGAAGTCACATGTCAAAGCACCATGCTCTGCTCTGACCAACACGTAGTAACCGTTAAGGAGAACCACCTACTTTCCTGAGCACATGGACAAGGCCAACCGAAAGGTCTACATCAATTTCTCTGCCTGAGACGTTCATCCTTAGGAAAGGATCAAATGGGCCAAAACTCTGAGCTTCTGCCAAAAGACACTTTCACTGTGAGTCCCACATCATTTTGTCCTATTTCTTTCTTACGTAAACTACAAATGGCCCAGCCCATCACTAACACCTGCATGAACTGAACTAGATTTATTCCTTCTTTCAACCATGCGCTGGGCCAGCAGGCACACAGCACACAAGCAGATGGGGGAGACGTAACTGTACTGAATTCACGTTCATGAGTTTTCTGCCATTAGCAAAGCTCTGGGGATTGCATCCAAACTCTATCTGGAAGCAAGAGGCCTTTCTGCTGACCAGAGTACCAGACCTGCTTTTCTAAAAAAGATCTGGGAAAAAACACTGTGCAGACCAAACAGTGTATTTTGGAGGGCTAGATCTTTAGGATGATGTGATTTTTAAGTCATGCTACTTTATTCTCACAAATTACAGTTGTTCTTGTCAGTGAAATCATGTAGCAATTGTTGTGGTTTTTTTTTAAACAGGTCTGAACAAGTGTTGAATAAAAAAAGTCCTCAAGGACTCAAGTGTTCAGACTATTTAATTTGAAAGTGAGAAACATGGTTAAAAACTTATTTTTTTGAGAATATTAAAAATCCTTATGCAAGACATTTATTATGTGGCTGCATTACCATTTTACAGTCACACTAAGACTTAAGAAACCCCAGTAAAACATAAAAAACGACGGGCTGGCTGGCTAAAGAATCAGACTCCAGTAAACAAATACTCAAAAAATATCAACTCACTATTATTTGCTTGCCAGGCTTAAAGTGTAAAGCATAAGCCTAAACTCACACTGGACTGTCATGCCACTACCAGAATCCAGCCCCATCTCTTCGGGAGATGGGAATGGGGTGGATCAGCAGTGACACACTAAGTGTTGCCTCTTCTGGACCTTGACACAGACCAGGGCTGACGACAATATCTGGGGTTCCCTGACCAGCAAAGGGAACTTCATCAGTCTAACAGAGGAGTTTCTAGTTTTGCTGCTGGAATAAAAAGACCCTACTCTAAGACCGAATTCAAGTTACAAAGTTTTCAAAGGAGACTTGACAAACATTTTGGAAGAATTTTAAATGCCAAATCTATTTATTTTTCCTACTTGAGAGCCAAATGTTATTAGATTCTTTGTAAGTATTCTGTCTTCAAAAGGGAAAACACAACCTCACGTTGCTAAGAACTTAAAAGACAGTGTAGGAAAATAGTTGCTCTGTAAACTGTGGCACATCTGGAAAGGACGACAACAAGGCCTGAACTTTTATTGGTTTGCTTTCTAAACCAAAATCAGAATCAATATGGAATAAACAATATGATTTATTCATCTTTGCTATTCTCACATTATACAACCAAACCCACTGCAATGCCTCTTCGAAGGCATCTCCGTGTACCTTCTCTCATGTTTGCATTTAATAGACATGCAAAAAATGTGGGAAAACAACTGAACAATCAGATAGGTAGGCTTTCTGAAATGGCAGGAAAGTCCCCATTGTTAAGTACAACACTTCTGTGTTGTTATGCTCTTTTTATCTCCTCTCTTCATTTGCTTGAACAGATTTCTGCTGCTTGAGAGTGATCCCATTTACTCTGTGGTGAGAGGACACAGGCTTTGCTCAGCATAAAGGTATTACACATCTTGTAAAGAATATTCAGTCCATGATTCTAACCTTAGAGGAAAGTGTGAAAAATTATATATGAGTCCCTGTATATATTTGTTATTTAAAAAAACACCTCTGTGCTGTTTCTATTTTGTGACAGAGACAGGGGAGGTCATGAGCATTTCTGTGAACAGAAGGATATTAAGAACATTATTATGTGGGTAGTTCCCAACTATTTCTTTGCTTCTAAATGCCTTCTAAACCTTGCAGGAATAGCTAATACTTTAATACTTTCAGAGCTTTCTAAATAACACTGCATACTATTCTGAACTACAGTTTATATGCATACACACACAATTAAAATATGTTTGAGTGCAATAAATGTTACAGTCCTACTCCTTCTGCCAAAAGTAAAGCATTAAGGTAAAGAGATTAAAAAAAATGTTTAGTACATTAAATTAAATCCAACCTAGAAGGGATTCAGAAGACAAAGGAACAGCTAAAGATGTATTTTCCTGGTAATTATTCTGAAGATCACAATGGATTTTATTTTACTTTGGGATATTCTTTCTTCTTCCTGTATAGGTCATACCTAATTTTTTTTCCTCAACACCCAGACCAAATTCAACCCAACTTTCTTTACCTGTAGCTGATTAGAGGCAATGGAAATTCAGAAGAAAAACAAAAGAAAAGAAAAGAAAAATAAAGAGGAAACAATACTTTAAGCAACAGCTGGACATTAGTGTTACACTCAGTTTTGATGGGCTTTTATATAAAATTATTTTTAGCTGCAATGTAAGCCATATTGCATTCCATTTTTCAGTGCTTTTCTGAAAAATTTATTTGCTGAAACACTGCAAAATAATAATAAGGCATCAACTGCATTTTAAATTAGTAGAAAGACGGGAAAGCATGCAGTGTAAGTTGTTTAAAATAGAATCTTGTGAACACAAGACAACTTACTCTGCGTCATCAGACACAGCAGTTCTGGGGCCGAATCTACAAGACCAAATATAGAATTAGCGTGTTGATAAATACATTAACAACTGGACCCATAGAATTTGGGTAACTGTCACTTGAACATCCAACCTGTACTGGTAAAGCTGACCAAAAATTAATCGTACTGTTCAGGGATTATGTATTCAGAAATCAAGACTTACCTAATCATCTGGAGGCCAAACTAGGTAAGACCACCACCCATCCCTCCCTGACCCCGTAACTAATGTCCCCATTATAAAAACCTGCTGAAGTATACCCAAAATTGGTGTAGAAAATAGTTACTGAAAATAGACAATATATTAACATTTACATTGAAGTGCCACACATGCGATGAATGGAGACAAAACTTAACGGTTACATTCCACAGCAGTGCTCAGAATCACCATAACTGAAGCATGGAAGAGGCAAATATTATAGTCAGAAAGTGTGCCACAGGATTTCTGCACCCCACTTTTTTTTTTCCTGTTGTTGTTGGGGCAAGGGGTTTGGGGTGAGGGGAGTGTAGTTGAAAAAAGGTACTGGTAATACACAAGTCAGTGTCATTCACTACAGTGAGAGTTTTGTTTAGAGCCATGCAGACCACATATTTGTATCTGGGATTTATCATAAAAGAACAAGAAGAACAAAAGTCAACACTGCAACATTTTCAAATCGTGGAGAAGCAAGATACATATCTCTTAAAAAGCAGAGTCCAGTTGAAACTCTGCTCTTCACAAACCTTTTTTGCAATTCAATATATATAGCATCATCAAGTATTTCCTTTCAATTAGCTGTCATTTCAATATTTCAAAAGAAAATGCATTACACAACTACTCTGTTTGTTTCTAAGAAGTGCATTACTGACGTAAAATATTTTAGTCTGGACTGAAAACACACCAGGCAATGCACAATCTGAATTCTGAAGTGCGCACACAGGGTCGTACAAGCTGCGTGATTCACACCATAGAGAGCTCACGTTTGCAGATGCTCATCCTTGGACGGCAAAGTCTCCATTTCGCTTTCCTCAGGAACCTCCTGAAGCTTAGACTTTTGACCAAGGTGTACTTCGTTAAGGCTACCTTCATCCACTTGGGCAGTACAAATAGTCTCATCTTGTCCTGCAGGAGGGAGATTGCATTTTTCCTGCCCTTGCTGCTCTTCTTGTGGCGGTTGTGTTACAGGTTTTCCAGAGCTATTAATGCAGACTTGTGGACATTTTTCAGGCCTGAGTGAGCCAAAGGCAGCAGTGCAAAGAGACGCATTAAGCAACATTTGAAAAATCACATATACATAATGAAAAGAATAACTGTGAGTAAACAAAAACCACCTCCACAACCCCAAGCAGCTGATAGGTGACAAGCTAAGTGAGGCAGGTACACGGAACAATTTTAATAGAGTTAAATGCTTGTACTTCCATTCCTGTAAGTCAGAAACACAAACTGTCCTGGACACCACCAAAGATTAAAGTATTAAGTATATATTTTAACTAAGCTATTCTAATAAAGGTCTTCTCAGGACCAAACCACTGTTTGGTTCTATGGCAAATGAGAGTTTTTCTTCTCCTGGCTGAGCTGTACACTAAGTTTTTCATCTGTGTATGCTCAGGCACATGCTTATCTTTCTCCTCATGCACTTTGAAGAGGTTGATGAGTAAGAACCTTTCCACTCCCACTTGCATGTGGCTCAACCAGCCAACAATAACTCTGTTCAAAGGCTTCCCCACATGCCTCATGCACCTGAAGAAAGGTGTTTAGAAAAGCACCGAGCATTATCAGGAAGGATCTCAGGATCTCCAGACTTCCTGTTTGGAAGTCACTGGCACCAGATAAGCCACCGACAAGCATCTAACCTACCATTACCCAGCACCTCTATTTCTAGCTGAAAACATTTGTAACGATGAGTTCACATTTAACGAGAAACCTCTGCAAGTATAATACAATCTTTCTATGCATATCCATTTCCTCATGCTATTAGAATTTTGCATCTGGTAGAGCTCTGTTCCGAATCTTTACAGGGCTCTACCAAAAGGGCCAGAAACCCTGCATTGCCACAGAATTGAGGAAAAGTACGGAAGAAACTGCTGCTGGGCCAACGGCAGCTCTTCCAGATCAAGAGATCTTGACAAACAGCCCACAGGGCCAGTTGCAAGAGAAAGTGAGAAGCACAACTTTCTTACCTTGTAGTTTTCTTCTCAAGTTCTCTAGCTGTGCCCTGCTTATCCTGCTGCTTTGAAAATGGCATGGGAAGGAACTGCTTAACACTGGGCCCAGGCTGTTTTAGGAAAGCTCCAGTTCTTCTGGCCAACATGTCATCCCTTTGTGGGTCTGGAAATTTCACTTTGTTTTCTGTTCCACCGCTCTGCTGCTGAGGGATTTCAAGCTGTTCTTGGCTCTCTTCTCGTGTGACAGTACTGCTCAGAGAGACAAGTGACACTATTCCATGATAACGCTCACTTGTGCAGCCCAAAGGCAAGCGGCTGCTCAGGCAACGTGCGGTACTGTTACTCAAAACACAGCTGCAGAGTGATGGACAACTAGGCATCTGTAGCTACAGCGTAGGGAGTGAGAGCAAGAGGAAACTATCTCGAACACCACTTGTGTAGGTGACACGTTAGAAGTCGGGGATTGCACAAAAAAAACCCCAAAAACGTATGCGAGGCATTATTCACTTGGAAGCTGGCATAAAAGTCTGGACAAAGCACCATGGATTGCAACAGAAATCCCCCCAAAAGATGAAAGACTGTTTTCATGCTGGACAGCAATTAACAACCGAAGTACTTAAATATTATGAAAGAAAACAGACTGTTTTATGTTCATAGGATACATTCTTGTAAGTAATTTCATAAAACAGAACACATGCCATGATGAATGAGTAAAATACATCTTTAAAGGCTGTGTGAAGAACGGAACAACACTGCTGACTGATCCAAGCTAACACCACACACAAACCAGGCATGAAGCTCAGAGGGATCTGCTTCTGTTCTCTGACCTTTCAGCTTCCCATGGAGTCTTCAAATCCTTCTCACAAGCTACTGCGTCCCCTTGCCGCTGCTGCAGCAGATGAGGAGCTACTGACAGAGGAGGACAATGTATGGGAACGGGGCTAGTAGTACGCCTCTGAAAAGTTCCCATCCTTCTAACCAACATATCATCTCTCTCAACATCTGGTAAATGCCCGTCACATTCCTCCTTGGTGCTTTCTTCCTGTTTCTTCAAACCACACAGGGTTTGCTTCTCAGAGACGATGCCAAAAGCTGGGACAGGTGATGGCGTCCTCCTGCAAGAGTCATCTCTACCTGACTTGGTTACCTCACTAGTGATGAGATTGAGAAGAGGGGTGAGATAGACAGAACATTCTCAGGTCAAATGAAAGGTAAGAAAAGGAGTCCTCCAACTCAGTTCGCAAATGTTTTATGAACACACAAACTTAACTGAATGAACTGCTTGCTAAAAGCATTCATTAAAAATTCTTGCTACAGCCACAGACTAAGCAATTAAGGACAAGCCAAAGAAATGGAAGCTCTGTTAATATGTTAACTTCCCAGAGCTGTAATTCTCCTCCAGATAAATGCCAGAAACGCAGAGCACCAAATACACCCTGGTTTCAGCACTGCATCTTCAAAAAGAAAGTAAATCCATTAGGTCTGAAGAAGGCATTTTTTGAACACCAGTAAGGCCAGCAAGCTGCACAACAAATTCCTAATGTGCTGAAAGCAGGCAGAGCAAAGCCGCTGGAATTCAAGAGGCAGAAAAAGCTTGAAAGACAGCTCAGACTCTGAGATACCAGTGATTCCACCGCCCATCAGAAATTTTGGGGCAAGCTCTAAGAAGAGCTTTCAGCAGCATTGGTTTGCGTAACCCTAAATATGTTAAGATACTGTGAAGGCATCAGATGACTTCTGAACACAGCCGTGCGCGTAAACAGCTCTCAGGTCTAGGCGGCAGTCCACCCCCATGCAGATCAGCATCTGGCAAGAACAGGTCTCATTTCCAGCTCAGCAGCGCTTCCTAAGCCACACCAAATACCTGGACTCATTCTGTGGCTTAGATACTTCATCACTGTGTTCAGCAAACCCCAGACTGTCAACAGTGGTTGAAGGAGAGCTCTCAACACCAGGGTGACTTTCCACACCGTCTTTCTTGTTTTCCTCTTCTGTTCTACTTCTGGATGAAACTCTGCCGACAACAAGCTTGTCCCATTTCTGTTGATCAATCTCAGTTACTGGCCCAAAATGCACAAACTTCTGCTTGGGGCTACCAGCCTTTTTGTTTGCTCTTGCTCTGCGGACAGCAAAATCATCGTGGGCTGCTGCCTTCACCGTGATTTCAGCTGGTGGCATTGTGTCACTGGGACATTTGGAATCTTCTTCACTAGTCAGAATGAGGAATAAAAGAATCCCCCCAACATGAGACCCCAGAATAAAGCAAATTAAATACTCCTAAGGTTTAGAAGGGGTTTTATTTTAAAATCCAAGGACACAGGTACTAACAGCTATGGCACACTGAGGCCCAAATGACAGACAAAATCGAAAGATACTGCAGACCTGTTGGGGAAAGTCTGGGATCACATCCATGGAAGCTTTTCCTTAGGGGAAGAAATGTAGCATATGGCACATTCCAGACTCAGTTCTTCACCCTAACAAAGCCATGGTTCCCTTATCTTCTCACATAAACCTGGGCCAAGTGTTACACGGGACTGCACAAGCACCAGCCCACCCACCTCATCACGGGGGGCCTCCAGTGGCATGAGAGCACTAGCAATGGCAATTCACTTCTCCTAAACCAAGGGGACTGAATCTTGATTCTAATAAATTGCCTCAAAAGCAATGAAGAGACTCCTAATATCTTTGAGATGAGAAAATAATTGAATTTTGATGGTTTGTATTAGAACTAAAATTACATACACTAACCACATTGCTAGAAGAACGCCTGAACAGATGGCTACCTTTAATTGGAAAATGACATGCACCTAAACAGGAAAGCTAGAAGTTGTTATCCTTTCCTACTGCAGTCACAAATCACCTGCATACATTATAGCCCATCTTTATGGGGAAAAAGCTTAGAATAACTTAGAAACCCCTGCTGCACCGACAAACAGTGCTGGTGTATTTACTCAGCACTAGAGTACAACTCCATGCAGATATATTAGCTCAGGTCTCCAAAGCAGTATAGCCACATTCATGCAAAGAGATGCTGATTGTCACTTCATACTCCCAAGGTATAACGCCCCAAGCCCTGAAGATAGCTTGGTTAGCAGCAGCACAGTGCTCTTGAGTTAGTGGTGCCACATGGAGCTTTGCACTATTCAACTCAGAGCAGCTTTGAAGCAGATCGATCCACAAGATGAGTCCTTTCTGATGTGACATGAAGTGTTCACCAGAGAAGCGATTGACAAAATACTATAGTGCTTTAAATGATGGACACACTTTCATTTCATGATAGACAGCATCCCTGTACAGATTTTGAACTCCTGGAAATTTAAATAGGTAAGGACTGGTTGTCATCAAAGCATTCTTCAAGTTTAAAACCCCAAGCACACACAGTGGATCGTGACATTCTAAACATGCTCCCTAGTGAGGCAATCCTGTCCACTGGCAGAAATCATACCTGGGCTCCCCTGACAGTTTCAATCTTTTCCAGGTCTCCAGATCTGCTTTTGTTATAGAGGCATTCACAAAAGCCACATCTTCTTGTGGCTCAGGAAGGGTAATTTGAGATTTCTGCTTCACCAAATCATCTCTCTTGGTATCAGGCACTTTCACTTGCTGTTCCTTCTCTGACTCAGTCTTCTCATTTTGCAGAAGTGGGTTCTCCTTGCTTGTAACTATTTGCCTTGCTGATGCCATGTGCACCCGTCTTCTTCTAATTTAATGCACATTCCAGTTCAGCAAGAAAATATTTTTCAAGGGACCAATGATAGATCAGCATCAACAGAAGAGGTTCAGAGCACAAGAAGATAAAACGGAATTTATAAGATTAGTTTTACATTAATTTTAGGAAGTAAACACAGAATGAATCATTTGAAGTTGAAACCCTTCATCTATGCTACCCTGCTCATGCACTACTGAGACCACTTTATCACACGACTCCTATTCCTAGCTCAAGCAAGAAAAATCTTTATTACTGTATTAAGCATTTTCTCTTAAATAGTTACAAATATCTCATTTTCATGTTATTAGCAAAGTGAATTGAAGTTTTGCTTGCAAACACACTGCAGAATTTCTTTGATCTTAGAGTCATGTCAATAGCATTACAATATTAAAATTCAGTTATGTGTTCCTCAGATACCCTGCCAAACCAGTCATTAGAAAATGTTAATATAATCAAATTACCAGTAGCCGAAAGGCACATTTTGCATTATTGAAAAGAGCTACTAGATATTAGAGAAGTTTTCTGAAAGTACCAGTTATTACAGCCAAGGACCACTGTAATGTGTATTTTAGGATCACTTCTCCTTGCAGAAACAAAACAAATATACTTGTTGAAGAAGGTCTATGCCTAGCAGACACTTGTGTTCAGCACATTCTTAAAGGTCTGCATCATCAAAGATTTTCTAGATTGAAACCTTATAACTCATGCTCCATTTCTGAAAACAATGCTGTGTAAGAAACATTAGGACTATGTGCAACACAACTTGTTGCAGTATAGCAGGCGTATGTATTCAATGTCTTAACTAAAGACCTATCCGAGTCCATGTTTTATGCAGAGTATTAACAGGGCGTTACATGAAACAAAGGCATCCAAAAATATGCACCGAAAATGCTCAGCAAAAGAGCCGAGATGAAAAACATACCTTCTAAGTTTATTCTCCACTACTTACACTCATGAATTGTCTTATGAGTGTAGATAACAAAAGTGTCTAGTCTTCATGTTATTTACACTCGCAGCCAATTTAAGCTCCTGGTCCTGATACTCTAACAAAAAATTACAGCTGGTAATCTACATCTTTTTTTTTCCTGTTCACTTTTATCATAAGCATTTGCATTTACTTTACCCTGAAAGTTTTTTGTAGCCAAGACGGCTTTAGTCCTACACAGCAATAAGCCACGTGAAATTAAGCATTGTAATAGAAAGAAAAAGACCATGAATGCACACCTTGCATGTTCCCGCTTTTCCGTCTGCAATGGCTTTTTAACATCTTCAAGTTTACCTTTATCTTTACTTGTATAGGGTCCAATCAAAAAGGAGTTAAAAGGAACTATGTGTTTGGGTTGATTCATTCTGGCTCTCCGGGTGGCAAAGTCATCCTTTTCTAAATCGGGAACTCTGCTGGCTGCTTCATCTTCCGAACCAGAATCCTTCCCTTGATAATGCCTCATGAAGGGGTTGTCCTTGCGAAGGATGATGTCTGGGGTGTTGTCTTCACACGTTGGCTTTTTACTGACACAGAGTAAAATTAAATAAAGCTCTTGATGCACCAGGGGAGGAGGGGGCAGTGGTAACGCTCATCTCCAGGTCATAAAACAAGCACAGTTAATCAAATATGCTCCAGGCTGCTGTTAGATTAGTCAAAGCCTTGTTATAAATAAAACTTATCGTATACAAGTAACAAATCCACAAGGACTTCACACAGAAAATCAGCACGTTGGATTTTCACTTATTTTAGCTATAGCCAGAAGAACCAGTAAGAACCAGTTTAACATACTGCATGCAGTGAATGTTGTTCTGTAAATGGCAGTATTAAACTTCTTGAACACTTCAAACAAATAAAGAGATTTGATGCAAATACCTGATCCCTGGCCAACATTGCTGAATCCTGAAATACCAGATATTTGGCACTTTTTCTTCTCAATGGCTCCATTTTTTTAAATTTTTTTTTAAGACCTGAGTAATCACTGAGGGTGTTTGCCCTAATATTCTTAACTGCTTTTCTTCTCACACACATCCACACTTGATTCTTTCCCTAACTAACCTCCCCTTTCCCCCAGCATAAGCCCTCTCTGCCAATGCTGACACACAGCACCTATGACAGCACCAGTTTGCCAATGGTACTGGTGTGCTGGAACACACTGCCACCTGCCTTGGTCAGAAACGAGACTGATATCAACACAGCCTTGTTGTTACTGAAGATTACAACAACAAAGACCCTTGATAGCTGGTACCTAGAATAATTAAGCTTATTTTAGCTTGTAACAGTCAATACTCTTAAGCACACTGAAAAGACAGCCAGCAAGAGCTATGCGACTCCCCCATTTAAAAATCAGTTATTTATCGATATTTTAGAAAGCTGGATATCAAGTAGTAGACTGTTCCATGCAGTATTTTTGTAGGCTGCAAATGTCTTGCATTTCCTCTTTCATATAGCACACCTTGCTACACAAAGGGAAAAAGGAGGCATCACAAAGGATTAAACAGAGTTACATTAAGAAAGCAAATCTAAACAGCTCAGAGGTTGCTTTGAGTTTCTCTTCTACAAAAGAAAACAGTAGTGCTATAATTAGCTGCTTTTTGAAAACATTTTAAAGCCCTGCAAGGCCACTATATACAGCACTTGTTTTACAAATTTTACTGCCCTTTCAAAGTACTGCTCAAACAAAGTTGCTGGAGAAAGTTACGGGGAAGCCATAAACCATCCCTGACAGGTCAGCCTGGCCCAGGCCTTGGAGGACAGAGGAGCGAGATGAAACCACCTGCCTTCACCTTGAGCCACAATGCACAGGACCACCTCCCCAAGCCACATGGAGAGTATGCTCTCAAATTAGCCAAAGGCTTTGCAGTGCTCCACCTTTCCAACTCTCCATCAGCAAGTATTGTCCTATCCCTTAGCTTCCACTCATAGCAACAATTTCTACTCTTTCTTCCCTAAAATAATACGGTAAGAAGTTTACTAAGGATGTTGTCTCTTGTACACACCAAAATCAACAGGCCTACAAGGTCATCCTCAGGTTCAAATTTCACCGCTGGACAGGCATATTGCATCGCTCAGTTCTAAATCACAGGTTGTCAATACATTCGTGTAATTTGCCCAAATCCAATTTGTTTTGTAAACCTGCAATACAGTAAGTTCAAGATGACCAGAGAAAGAGTCCAATTTTCCATTGACAGTTTCCTAAGACATCTTTTGTTTCCCCAGTACAAGAAAAATATACTGATCCAAAGTAGATACGCAGCATCTTAACTGTTTTCCTTTGTACCTAAAACATTATTGAAAAGTCATACACACTGGAACTTGTTCTTTCAAATAACCTAGGGCACATATGATTAACTTCACTTTTTTAATCAGACTTTACTACTGGTACTTTTACCCTTTTTTGAAATCTAACAATTTGGAAATAAGTTTCAAAACCTTGTACATAAAGGGGGTCCCATAATACTGCATTAAATCTTTACAGTTACTCCTTAAATGAAAATCAGTAAGATGAGTTAGGTTGGGGATATTGTTTTATGCTTTTAGTTTTTAAGAGCTATGTATAACGAAATGACTATTCAGTAAAAACTACTGGATTTTTCAGCCTCACGTCCGCCACTGCTACTGAAGTTTGAGAATATCAAATGTAGCATTTCTGAGAAGGGTGGTTTTGGCAACAAAAAATACAGAGTTATAATATTCAAAAGAATAATGATGAGTCATTGTAATGAATAACTGAAGAACTTACAGCTTTCAGTATTTACTTACACTTCAGCTATCAGTTTCTAGGTTAAGAATATTTTCCATTCATTTACATTTTATTTTTAATGGGATCAGAGACTAGCTGTGACATTTTGGGGTCTCCTGAATCAGTTTGTGACTGTCTGAAAAGTACCTTTTAAGGCCACTTCACTATAGAGATAATGAAGACTGTAGATTTCAAGCTTGCAATGGACCAGAATTCCCTGGAGATTTGGAAATTGCTCTTGTATACCCAGCCTCAGCCCTTCCAGAAACGCCACTCGGGTCCATGCTGGTATAGCAGGTGCTTCTAAAGTGTCAGATCATGAGTGTTTCCACTCCTTGAAGCACAGTCTCATACAGGTTTGTGTAGCCTTCTATTGCATTTCAGAACAATTAAAGGTTTTTACATACTTACGCACTGTCAAGATAAGAGTCTATGTCCCTTTTTGCAATGAAGATGCCAAGAATTCTTCATTTGCTCATTTCTCTCTTACCATCCCCCTCTCTGTCACTTATTAGAACAGACTTAATTGTCCTCCTTTTTTTAGGGAGTCTCCATGAAAACGATTGTTATCTTTCAGATACAATAGCGTAAATAAAAGACAGATGCAGACAACAAGCAAGGAGGATCACATATCAATAAAATAACATGCTATAAAGACACAATATACTCCTTTGGGAAGGGGCAATGCTTTCTGGCATGCATTTGTATAGCATCTAGTTCAATGAAGTCCTTTACTAGAACATGTTACAGTAATGGAGATAAGTACTCAGATTCCAAGCAAAAGATGCATTTGCATACAAATTCAAATCCTTCCTGTGCTGGAACCAGAAAGGTCCCCAACTGAGTTGCAGCTTTAGGAACAATTACATGCCTTGTAGAACTCAAAGTCACAGTGGGTGTCCTCCAGAGGTCAAAATGTTGAGAGGAAACAGCCTGTAAACAACTCAGAGCAAGTGGAAGACAACTGACAACCTCAGGTGAAAAAAAGGAGAGGCTGGCACCATAGGAAAATGGAATATGAGTGGTAAGAGGGGCAAAAATAAAAAAATCAGAATACAGAAGCAAGAGGGACTGAGAACTGCTCAATGCCATTAGTGCACAGAAACTTGAATTTGATGCCAAGAAGAAGAGAAAGTTGAGAGGTACACAGAACAGGGAAGGAGAATGAGACATGAAGAGAAATTAGCAAATGCTCCCCTCTATCCTAAAGTGTCACCACTGAACTATTCCCTTCTCCTCATCTGCTATTCTTCCACTCACACACACAAATAATTTTCCTTACAGACCTCTGACCCAAGTGCCTTTTCCGCTGTGTCTTCCTACAATGCCAAGCAGCAGGCTCCTACTTCACTAGGGTGAAGCTTGGGTTACAAAGCTCTGCTCTTTGACCCTCAGCTGGGGCAGAAAATCAGCAGCACCTCCTTCTTCCAGCAGCCAAATTCCAGCAGTTGCTTCCGCTGGGAGCAAGGAGGGGAAAATGGCTTGTTATTTACGTTCCCTTCTCCTTCAGCCCTGTCAGGACAACAGATTGCCCAAGGAAAGGACTTCATGCTACAGAACCACACATTTGATTCACATGTGTTTCTTCCGTGGAGATCAATCCAGCAGATCAAGCACAGGATTGGAAAAGGAACCCTCAGATAACATGGTGAACATCCTCCAAATGCAAATGCAAACAATGCTATTTGTTGTGCACAGCACTGCTAAACACAGACTATTACTACATTTTACTACATATTACTAATATTAATCCTACAACCTTGGACTCAGAAGAGGATTAGTATCAAACTAGAAGTGGTAGTATCCTACTGGTTTATGGGTTCCTGATCAACTAGCAAACTAACTCGACCTGAAGGACTAATTTATGACTGATAGTTCCTCTTCGTTAGTATTTGGCTTTGTTAAAAAGTATCCCATGACCACACAAAAACACTGTTTCATTACAGATTGACAACAGTGAAGCAAACCTGAAAAGAGGACATATGGCAGCATATATACTGTGACTGTTTTAACTGCATATGGCCACATCTGTGTATGGTCACAGACAAGCTTCCCTGTACCGATAAACAGACTGTATCACATGTGAGCTGTACTTTTTACCACAACACTTCATAGCCCAGACTGTAAACCAGCATCTGCTAAAGTACTCACTGTCAGGATTTTGCTCCACAATCCAAAATAAAATGTTTTAGATGGGAGGACACTTGGATGTGACTTGGACACTTTTAGATGGGAGGACACTACTCTTTAGCCAAGCCATTTTGATCATTTATTAGAGCCTAGTCTTCTGACGTGTTGGTTAAAATCTCTGCTTTTGGGGCCATCCTCACGAGAAAGAGATATTTTTCATGAGGATCCAATATCAGATGATGGAAAGGCATGGGCAGTGAGCCTAGCCATCATTCAGCTCTTGAGTTAAAGAACAGGAAATAACCAAATTGAACAACATCCAAAAATAAATAACACACAGGTAATAAGTGAATAACTACTGATATTCTATGCCAAAGTCAGTCAAATTACAATTGCTGAACTATGCCTCCATGCTTTAACTGGTACATGTGTTAACAAGCACTGTAGTTTTATACTTCCTGCCATTAAAAATAAATGCATCGGTTATTAACACAGCTAAAAATATTAACCACATAAAAAGTGTGGTGCAGTAAACTAAACCATCCCACTACCAACAAGTAAAGTGAGTTTCTGCAACTTTTGCCTAAACAAGGCACTTTTAATGTACATTTATATGTATTTTTTATTAAATGCAAGAAAGCTTTAGGTGGGAGGCGACAAGTAGTCTGTGTAGAACTTTTCTTGGAGTTTGTTTACATGATGCTGTCAGAAGATGCAATTTCTCCACACAAATGCAGTTAGCATCATACAACTCTGCAATCCACAGCTGCCACATCAAACGCCTTTTCAGACCAAGACCTTCCCTAGCAATGGTGAGTGCTTAGCGGACCGGATTTTTGTTAGGAGAAGTGAAATCACAGCGGATTGAGGAAACCCACACTTCAGGCAATCCTAGAAACGTGAAGCGTGCACCATTTCCCACACCGTTGGGCTAACCTGCCATAGCGCTGGGCTGCTGACATGACCTTAATGCCAGCTTGTTCAAGTCTTCTTAACTTCCTGATCTCTTCTGCGTCTTTCCCCTTGGGTGCTGGTGTTTCTCTTGCACTACATGAAGGAGACTGGTCTACGGAGTTTCCTTCATTTTGATTCAAACCTACTTGATTTTCAAGGGAGCTTTCCTCAGGAGCCACGGAGCCCACTTTCTCCTTCTCACACAGTCCTGATGTTTCATTCTGTTCCTCTTCTATGGTTTCAGGGTGGGGTTTGCTATTGAATTATACAAGGTGGTTTAAGGTATGTCACTTACACACTTATTTACTAGAAACACATTTGGTTGATATCAAGACGCCGAAGGATATTCTGATGAATGATCCAGGAAGACAATTATGCTCTTTAATGGAAGTTGCCTCTTAGGCCAAATCAAGTGACATATCAGTTGACAAAGCTAGCATGCAGAAACACAGTCACAGCTATATAAATGGTACTGGTGTATAACACACAAATAAATTTATTTTTAAAAACACAGCAAAAATATAACCTATTTTGATTGGATACATCAAACATTACTTGTAAGTGTCATTTGTCAGTAACTGTCTTGAGAGCTTCGATGGATTATCCAGAACATTTTTGTCCAGCTCTGGTTTTTAGTCAACATCCATGGTATTTGTATTAACCAACATCTTGTCAAACGCAAGCTATACACTGCATTGTATAGTAAACAATAACAACATCAAGACAATGATTTTTCACTCATTGCTCTTCTACAACCACCTTTGCCAATCGCTACAAACAATATATCAGCACCATCTCAGCCAGAGATTTACTATAGCAACAGTCGCTTCATACATCTTCTGAAAAGAACAAAAGTTAGGCAAGTGTTAAAGCACCATCACTAAGGAAGGGAGTAGTTGGCCAGGCTGGTCTTACCTGAAAGGTCTGTCTCCTAGCGGTGAAGTCGCTGTGCTCCAGCTCTTTCGGTACTCTTCTCGTTCAGCTTTCTTTTTCCGAAGTGGAGCGGGTACATAGAAAGTCTGATTACTCTTGTTTGGGAGGTACTGGTTAAAAGGCACAGCTGATTTGGGTTCACCGTGTGAGGTCCTCCTCGCCAACATATCATCTTTTTTCACATCTGGCATCTTTCTGTGTGGCAGGTCAGTTTCTGAGTCACTTCCTCTCCCTAGTGAGGAAAAAGAAGAAAAAAAAAAAAAATCCCACTTCTTTTCACTTCCATCCAGGTTTTTGGATTTTTTTTTTGTTTGTTTGGGGTTTTTTGTTTGGTTGGTTTTTTTAAATTATAAATCAGAGAAGACAGCACAAAAAATTACATGTAGCATGTGAGCACCAAAAAATGAAGCCAGTTTTACCTGCATTTATATTTTAAAATCAGTCACTGGAGGTAGCAGCCATATTATCTACACAGGCAGTAAACAGTTTGTTCCATCAACCCTTATTTTCTACCCCTGAAAAAAACCACCTTCAGTCATAGGTCACAGGAATCTGTGGGTGTTTCTACAGATACATACTAAATGGCACTTTGCATGCAGACAGCTTCAGATTTGATCAAAATCTACAAGCAAGCATCAGCTACTATAAATCAGAAGACTCAGACGGTCTCTCTCCAGTCTCACCAGTTGCCTGGTCAATCAGTCCAGCACACTGCAAAACAAAGGAAGAGACTTGATCCTCAGATGGAAAAGGGCAAGGAGAGAAGGAAGGGATCTCAGGATTTAGAGGTTTGATCAGTACAGCAAAGACTGAAGAATACTTGTTGGGAAAGAAAAGAAATAAGGTGAGTGAGAAAAATTAAGAGTTATGTAGAACAAGATGGGAGATAAAGAGAACTGAGTGACTACTTTATTCTGTTCAAATGACCAAAGCTTCCTGATACTTAAAACCCATTCAAAAAAACCTATTCACAGAAACTCAGGCAAGACTTTTCCAACTTGAAAACAAAACTCCCAAATGGCAGGACAAATACCTTAATGACCATTTGCAATGGAACTGCCCTCATAGCCCTTTTGGAAGGGCTTCATAGATATTCACATGATTCCCTGCACCATCATGAGCCTTTTTAAGTAATTGACCAAGAAGTTATGTAAATAGTTCTCTCCCAGCAGTGTAACATCACCACAGGCTCGGGTTTGAAGAATGAAAGAGAGCACATTCAGCCATTTCTCCCACCATTTCCTCCCAGCTTTGGACCTCTCTGGCCCTTGGTCCCTTTGCAACATTTGCCTATGCAATAGCTGTTCCCCTCTCTGGGGTGAGAGGAAGCCACCCAGGTTGTGTCCTCTTGCTAATTCACCATGCTAGTAAATTACTGGCTAATTCACTGAGCTACCTAATGAACAACTGAAAACAATGAAGTCATAAAAATCGCAAGTAGCTTGTGGATAATTCAAAGTGAGGGGAGGAAAAGAGGTCTAAATATGCTAGGAATGTTATTTGCAAAGAGCTTTTGCAGCAGATTGTGTTATTCGATGTTTGATTGGAGAGAGATGAAGAAGAGTGAAAGGGAACAGTAAGAAAAGACAAGACACAATGGAAATGAGCTAGTTAGACAAAAATCACGTTGCATTTTTTGCCAGTAATCTTTTGCTTGAACAATTTTGATTAAAAGCACGTGATAGCAAGGACCATGATTGGTAACCTGAGTCTATGTCTAAACAAAAGGGAAGACATGACCACAGAACCGTAGGTGTCTGAGGACAGCTGAGGTTTGAAGAGCTGTAATATCATTAGACTTAACCGTGCCACAGAGGAGCTAAAAGAAAATGAAAAGATCCCTTACTGTTCTTTGCTATTCTGTTTGCTCTTGATTTGTTCTGGTGTTTATTTTTGTATCACATGAAAACCAGTCTTGAACTAGCAGACAGAAATGCTGGAATAGATAACCACAGTAGCACAGGGATTAGAACAGATTCCTCTCCCTCATTACTGATCTGCCTTCCAGCATCCCCAAGCTGAGTACTTCAAACAGCTTCTTTAATTATTCATATTTTACGCCTGAAATTATTTTCAGCTCAAATTTGAAAAAAAAAAAAATAAATAAAAGCAGCACTTGAAGCCAAAGCACCAACTGGAAGATGGAGCCGTGCTCTACATTTATAACCTTAACTTTGTTGTTCTGCATTTCCCAGTAGGAGAAGCAGCAGCCAGTTTCCACAACCCGTAACAAGCAGTTATACACCCCAGACACGCACAGAGCCTTCATACAGGGATCCATGCACAACTGCTCGCCAAGCAGAGGATTTCATTCATTCTGGAGAACATTAGCAACCCTACGGGCAGGCCAGTCTGAAATTCCCCTGTGTTTTAAACAAACTGTTCTGCTCTACCACTGGTTTTGTTTGCTTTTTGCCAAGGGTCCGGGTCCGCATAGGACACCGGAGCAGTTCCTAAACAGTGGAGCTAATCACAGATGACATTTGTGAAGGTAGTACTACTTACTGTTTCCACCTAAAGTAATCATCACCTTAGGATCACCTACATGATCTCCGTTCATTCATTTTTTTTTCTGGGAGTGGAAGGAATTATAGTTTTATTTCACTATCATTTTATTGGGTTTGTAAAGCTTCTATCTGAACGGAGAGAGAAGTAATGCAAGAAGAATCTTTTCCTCCATCCAACTTTATGTAAACATTATTTCTCTCAGACGCTACACGCAGCTGAGTAAAACACTGGCCTGCTGGGGCCACAGGACGAGGTTCGAAGGGAAAGAGGTCAGCCAAGCTACGCCTCACCTGCAACTCTTGGAGGAGACAGCTGTGAAGTTATGGCAGGAGCAAGCAGGGAAAATGGGACATATTAGAAAGGGCCGTCTGGACAAGTCATACGTGTGCACACAGCATCTGCGTGTACCACGGGTCTGGATACAGTTAAAGACTAATTTATTTTTTTTTAAGAACAAGCTTTGTGTGTTTGCATCTTATTCTGTGTTATGGACTCAAGAATGTGACAAGACAGTACGTCTTATCTGTGGCAAATAAACAACCACAAAACCTTACTAAAATCTGCTAATACAGCAGAAGTTAATAGGAAGCAGCTACAGGACATATGTAACTGGCTGCCCACCAGCTCCAAGTAGACAGGGACACTGGACACTCCTTGAGCACTCAGGACAGAGCAACACATCTTGATTAGGACATGTGAGGTGTCCCTGTTTGCCAACACCACACTCCTGTCTCATATGGGGAGGCAGAAAAATCTTTTATGTGGAGACTGTGCAGTGTTCAGTGTCTGAGGGGGCATAAGGCTGTTTCAGGGAATCAAACCCAGTAGCTGTTTCTGGATGGTCAACCAGCATCGGCCCCAATTCCATTCAAAACAGCGGAGCAGATCTTAGCCCTGCTTTCCCCACGGCTCTTTCATAATTCAGCTTCAATACCAGCTCCCCCTGCCAGCTTTTCAGTTTTAAGGAGTTCCCCATCACCTCAGGAAATCTCTCATGTGTCCGGTTATGATTAGCACCAGTTTCTTTCACACTGTCAAAATGATGGTATGAACATCTGGTTTCTACCAAAAAGTCTTTCTGGTCTTCCTTTTTTTTATTCAATAAATAACATTACTAAGGAGAAGTGATTCATGTGTGGAACGTAACTTCATCTGATGATGAAGTCTGACTGATTTATCCGTTCATTGGGAATGTAACTGCGCAGGGGGAGCCTCAATCAAGCATCCTTTTGTTCTGAACCAGAACCTTGCTCACAACAGGTAACCTAAGTGCACGCTCCACACCAATCCCTAGCAAATCCTTCCTCATCCAGCTCGCTCTGTTTGCAAGCCTCTAGAACCCTCTGGAGAAAGAGAAGAAAGGCAGAGAAGCAGCACCCCTTCTGTAAGCCTAGAGCGGCATGTCCTCACTCAAAGGTGTACAAAGATGGCCACAGCTCTCATGCTGGGAGCTATTAATTTACCCAATTTTCTAAGTACCACGAAAAGAAACTATGGCATTTGGTAAGATGTTGTACATCAGACTTCAAAACTCTGTCAAGTATCAGACATCTCCAAGACATTTCTACGTCACCTATCCGCCATGGGTTTACTTAGGCAGCACTTTATTCACTTCAGTATTTCCCTTGTTCCTGCCTTTTTATTTCTTGCTCCAGCCTAGTTTATAAGTTAAAATGAGTCTGCATAACATCCCCTTACACCGTAACCTAGAAAAGCACTCTCCCCACCATAAAATTACACTGGAATGATGTAACTCATTTTCCAACGCTACGCTACCCTGACCGAGACAGACTTCAAGTTGTTGGCAAAATCATCTAAACCTCAGGCAGCACAAATCAGCATTCACAGAGAAGTTCTCCCACCGGATTAGCACGATTCAGAGGCTGCGTCCCGCTTCCAAATGGCACATTCGCTCCTGAAATGCTGCTTCCGTGTCACAGCGTTATGCCTGTGCCGCAGGGTGACAGGTACTTACCATCACTGCTCCCTCTGAGCACTACATCTGGAGACGGTGTCTGCTGCGAGCGGGAGCCAAAGGAGTCCAGACTGTCGAAGGAATCATCTCTGCCGTGGCGAGGCGGGGAGAGGGAATCGCTGCGCTCCGAGTCCCAGCAGTCTATGTAGCCGCTGTCACGAATGCTGCGCTTCGGGCTCTCAATATCCTCCGTTTCCTACATGGAAGTACAGCAGGTACCTCTTCATAAAGAAGCCACTGACATACCCGTGAGATTCATTACACAGCAGGCAACAAAGCATCTTCCCAAACACCAAAAAAAAAATCTCCTCCCCAAAAAAAGGGTTACCTTCTTTTCTGCCCCTTCTCCCCTTCAAAGCAAAAGTGCAAGCTTGCAGTAAACCCCTTATGCTGATTAAGAGGAAACCCCGCTCATTAGATTAGTACAATGAACTGAGAAAAAGTTGCAACAGGCAAGTTAATAAATCGAACAAAATCGAAAGGAACCTGAAACTTGACTTGTCGTCCATAGTCCATAGCACAGGCAAAGGCACTACAATTCTAACATCGTGTCTGCGTCAGGTTTAAGTCTGCTGCTTCCCAAAAGATCCCCCCCTTCCCCTGCCCATCTATTGTATCTGGCCGGGACATCAGCAGACAGCATTTGTTGTTGCTGCTTCAGCTCGGCAAAATAATGAAGCAGTGTGCCCCAGCCTCCCTCTACCTTGAAGAGAAATTCCTGTTATGAAAGAGGGATGTCTTTCTGAAGCAATCAGCAATGAAAAATATGCAAAATGCTTTTCCTGATGCCTCAGAAGAATTCAGTTGTGCTCTTTACTCTTTGCCAGCTCCTGGCTCTGGGGGATATGAAAGCACTTGTAGCTGACCCACATGTTCAGAGCAGGGGAGAACAATGGTTGTCTTTGACAGCCCTGTGATTATAAATTCTTTCCAGTGCAAGCAGCACATACTAAAACACTGAAACTCCAGCAGAGGAAAAGGTCAATAGAAGCCATCCTCACCCTTGCATTATAATAAATCCCTTGTTTTAGAGAGCGTCTTAACATTAATTACAATCGCACAAGCTGAGAAAAAACAAAAATAACTACTTTTATGCAAAGATAAATCTGTTTTTTTTCTCCCCTGACAGTAAGTAAAGTCAGAGATGTGGGTGCCATTATCAGACTGACATTTTGCGACCCAAAGAGGTTGGAATGTGATTTTTTTTTCTTTTTCTTTTTTTTTTTTCCCCCCCAGAAGCGTTTGAATATTAATTCCTAATTAAGAAGCACCCCCTGCTTACCACTAGCTGGAGCACAATGGCTATGTTGAGCACAACTCCCACTGTCCTTGACTGCTGAGGTTTTACCCGTTACTAATATTGCCAATGAGAAAATCAATCAAGAACATCACAGTGCACCATGGCAGGTCACCTCTACAAGAAAGCGGGTTTGCTGAAGAAGCGATGGAAGGAGGAGAGCCCTGCAGGAACACACCAAAGCTTCCGTGCTGGAAAAGAGGGAGGCTCAAAGCAAGACAGGGAGATCAGACCCAAGGTCCTGCAGACTTTTCAGGAAGAAGGCTTAATTAGTGCCACTCACTATTACACTGCCAAAATACCACATTAAGGGCAGCGGCAAAGGTCCCCTAAGGCCAAGTTAAACTGTGGTAATGTCAGTAAGTAACCTCGCTGCAAACTGAAGTGAAAGTTTTTTTCTAAAAACAAATAAAATTAATCTAACAAAGTAGTAATAGGATCCTATGTCATTTCCTTCCACAGTCCTGCCTAGTGAACTAAAACACTGATAGAAACACTAGACAACAAAGATCTATCTCCCTGAAATCTGCATGAGTTACACACACCCAGGAACAAATCTAAAAATCCTATCAAAATCCCGTTTGTGACATGATCCAAAAATCTTTTTATAAATCCAAATATCCTAAATCCCCTCATCCCTTCATACCAATCAGCTATTCTCAATCTTCAGGCACACTTCCATTTTCCTAACTTACTGTATTTGAACGACACAGAACTGCTCAGCTGCTACAGGGACTTAAAACTCAGGCAAAAAGCCCCGTCCTGCATTCACTATCTCCTGGAGCCTGAAAACAGTCCAATTGTGAACTAATGAGTTCTGCAGACCCTACTTTCAAAGGCCTGTTGATGTTAATTTTGCATGCCGCTCACCAGGAATTAGGAGGCAGGCACCAGGACAGGATCCTAGATTTCTGTAAACACGTTCCCTCACAGCCTTCCCCTTGGCAAAGCCGCTCTCCCAGCCCCACGCCGTCTCACAGACGGGTACTTGTCCTGCTCCCAGCAAACGTCATCTCCCAAAAGTTATCAATAGGAAAAAGAAAGTGGTTATCTGCGGGACTGATAACACCATAACACAACATACAACAGCACATTCGTCTTCTACGTTATCCAATTAAAAACACGGTATGTCACTGAGCGGTAATAAAAGTGTGATTGCCAAATAAAAGATGCATTTCTCCAGGAAGTCCCACCCACTAAATGGAATCAAAAAGCCATGGGCATTTTGTCATTGGGAATTTCCAGTTTAAAAGTACAGAAGAATGCATAGCCAAAGAGTTAATGAAATTAAAAACAGAGTAGCATGAATAAAATTAGAAATGAATAGCTCTTTCAGTATGAGAAGTAGAAAAAGATGAGTCCGAGACAACTTACATCCGAGCTGTCTTTTGATTTGCTTATTAAAAAAGGAGGGCAGAGAAGACTTATAACAGAAGAACTAGACCAGACTGAATTTATGGCCAGTTTAATTATTAAATTCTGTGGAAAAAAAATGCCAGTAGAGAATGTGATAAAGTGTCTTTTCATCACTTGAGCTCAGCTATAAAGAACATCAGTGTTGCACAGCATGATTAACATGTTCTATTTTACGACCAAATCCTCCTCAAATTCAGTAACAGACAAGCCCACAGTTGCCAATGGGAAATACTGCAGGGGTACCGGAGTAGGGAGGTGACCTTAAAACAAGTCACTGGCAGCCCTTGTAACAGGTACCACCTAAACAAGACTTTTCAGGACTGTAAAGTGTTCTGTTCTTACATTAAAGGAATATATAGCTTTCAAGCTTTTATGAGATCTCTACTCCTCTCCCAGCTCCAACATCTGCAACAAATCAAGTCCCAGCCTCTTGCTTTTGTCTTCAACCTGCAGTGCTTTGCACTGCCCAGCCAAGCACTCCATGGTCACCAGCTGCCTGGAGAACGCTGCTTTTCAGCCCCAGCCTGATTCATCCCACAAAAGGGCTCAACATGGAACCTGCAAAATGCTCTGATGATTAGTTTGAGGAGTAAACATCACCTGGAAGAAGAGGAGCCTCATGCTGTGAGATTAAACATTAAAAAATAAACCATGGTACCGTGCAAGCACTAACATTCTAACAGCCTGCACTTTGGCAATTTTTCTGTGTTATCTCCCTTGTCCGTGTTTGTTTCACCTTTCAGACTCTTCGGAGAGGGGAGCGTTCCTTCCCTGCATCTTGTATTTGGAAACAACTCAAGAATTAACTTAATTTCTGTATTGCTTGGTCTCAGTCACATCACTCATGAGTAGCAAAGTCCCAAGTGACAACAGCAGGTCATTTCAAGCGAAGACCAAAATAAACCTCTACAGAAAAGCAGGATGTTTTCTTTTCCTTTCCATTTCCACCTTCTTGTTCACAGGAACTAGACTCACAAAGAGGGACTTTACCCATCTAGTTAAAGCGCTCTGGTCACTCTGGGGTGTAGGAACTGCTGTCAGTCAGCCAGATACTTCTTCCTCTCCAGCGGCAATCCAGTGACAGTCCTTTGAGACCCCTTAATGAAGAGCTCCAGCTGGTGTTGATGCAGTAGCACAAAGCTCAAGGAGAGCAAAAAGTCTCCCGTGGTGCTCAAACCTTACTGCCTGTGGTGACTTGGAGATTACATGAAATGGGGAGGGAGTAGCAGGCACAAAGCTCTCTGTGGGCTGGAGAACATATCTGCATGGACTTTCGTGAGCAGTACGTACAACACATCCATGCTAGCACCAGGCACTGCCATCTTCTTACATGCCTGCTCCTTGCCCCTTCCATCCCCAGTAAATGCATGCTTGCACATCAACGCTAACCATTACTGAGGTTAAGTGTCTCATGTCAAGGTCCAGGGCATGCTGGAGCGCTCAACCAAAAGTCCCCAAACCACCCTACAGCAATCACAAGTTTTTCTTCCCAACAGAACTCAACCCATCATAAACCACCAAATATGACTGCAGCCAGAATTCAGAACTTGGCAAAACACAGATTGATCATAACTATGCCCTTGGTGAAACATAATCTCCTCCTTCTACCCTTCAGCTGTATTTAGATACTTTGGTTTGATGCTTTATGTTGCAACTTAAAAACAAAAGAGCTGCCCATGAGACTGAATGTTTTAAAGAAGAAAAACCTCTGCTCCTATGAGTTCTGCCAGATTACTTCTGAGTCTCAGCTCTTCTGGCCGAAACTGTGTCATAAATGAAAATAATTCAAACCAAAAATCTATAGAAATGAAGATGACAGAGCCACGTGACAATTCTAAAGCCCAGTTGGACATCACGTGCTCCATCACTGATGTCACCACAAAGCTGGCTGCCAAAAAAAAGTTGTGTTCATGGCTTGGTAGAGTCAGAGGCAGAAATATTTTCAAAGGAGGTAGGGGTTCACTAAGTAATTTGTACTCTATCTCCTTACTTCTTTCATATTTAGCAACAAACAGGTTATTCATGGGAGTAATAATTCAAATGAAACTTTCATTCCCAGAACATAACAAAAAGATACCTTTCTCATTTGTGCCAGCAAACCTTCAAACTCCTTCAGGTTCAGGGTTGATCCACTATATGATGTGCAGCTGTTTGCCGCTTTCCCTAGCCAATAAATGGTGACTAATACCTGCAGAAGTTAATAAGAATTAATTGAAGTTACACAGTTACTTAGTTAAATTTACTTCCTCTTCACCATATTTCATTTATTCTAAACTGCACAGCAGCACAAAGTTTTGTTACAAATCAGAATTGAAAGGAAAGTGTCTGTCAGTGGTTAAACATAAATACATTGGGCAACTACGAAAATTTAAACAGTTCTACAGGTACATAACTTAACACATCATCTTTCTGGTATTTTTATAAAAATAAACCCCAAAACTGTCATGTCTGCCTGGAAAACAAACAGTAAAAATAAATCTCAATAGAAAAACTAGGTGAGATATTTGAAATTGTCAAGAGGACACACTTATAAATATTATCTGTTTGTAAATCCAACAGGAAAAAAAGTCCTTAAAGAATACTAATAGTAGTGGTCATTAGTTAAAACTGATGAGACTAATGAAATAAATAAAACATCTGAAATGTGTGCCTGCCTATTTCAAGGACATAAAAGGTAGTTCCGTTTTTAATCATCTTAATGTAATTAACCAGATGACAAGGGAACAGTTACTTCCAGCCTTCTATTACCTTAAGAAATGCTTAGCCCAAGATTAATCAAAATCTATGAGCATCAGGTTGTTTCTATCAGAAAAAAGCGGAAAGAGTTAGTGGTTTCCTTCAAGTTCTGACCTGATGTCTCGCCATAACTCAAAAGTCACTTCAAAACTAGTGTGGAAAAAAAGCCAAGAATTGCTCTTGCAAATGTTTATGTGCCCTCTCACTCCTATGGGTAGCAAAGAAATCTGATCTGACACTGCTGGTGCTGCACTTGTTTTAGGAAAGGAGAAATTAAGATGCTCAGAATGGTCAAATACAACACCTCCAAACCCACTGATATTCATATCATGGAGGGAAAGCAAACAGCTCTTCTCTGCACCCACATATGTCTCCACTTAAAGCAATGTCTTTAATGGTACCTGCACAGCAGCAATTTGGACTGGAAACTGATCGTCAAAGGCAGTTCAATGTTTTGCACTAGTTAAAAATGCCAAACCATCACCTCAGAACTTAGGGATTTTTCTCATTCAATGCTTGTTACATCTACATATTCCATGACATTGCAAAGGACTTAACTGCAGAACAAACAGGAAATCTTTTGGTGTGGAAAAGATGTGCAAACAATATAGAGAATAGTTGCCATTATCTGTCTCAAAAATGTTAAATAAACTGAGATATAGCATTTAATGCTTTTATGGGATAGGGCCACGTAACTCATATTATATAGTAAACTAAAGAAAACTGGACTAGGAGAAATCCCAAGGAGGTGTTGGTGACAGACATCTCTGTCAGACTCTTCTTCCCTAAAACATGCATCCACATTCCCTC
>VXAK01005035.1:15589-91745 GCA_013399435.1 Arenaria interpres
ATTCTATGATTCTAATGAGCAAAGCTGGATCACAGCAGGGTTTGGGTAACGCTTAACTCTGGAACACCGACCTTTTCCACACCACGCCGCTGCTTCAGCAAAAAAATGAAGCCTGTGCTTCGGTCCTGTTGAAATCCCTGGGACTGGCAGAGCAGGAAGGAGATGGAAATACCCGATGGAAACACCCCGGTGTGTGCCACGAGGTCAGGGCTGGGCACAGCAACGCCGTCAGGCTGATGCAATACATTGAATTTGATCCCAGCCTCGGAATCGGGAGCAAACCCACAGCGTGAGCACATCGAGGGGATGGGGAGAGGAACTGGGAGGTGCTGGGAGAGGAGAATCAGGTGGGATCACTGCCTGTCTACCCCAGCTACAGGGACACTGCGCCAGGCCACTGTCTGGGCTGGCCACTGAAACGACCAAGAGATACTCAGCTCTGAGGAGCGAGGCAACTCCACAGACAGACCCTAAGTCAAAAGCCATCACTTTGGAGTTTTATAAAAATAAAAAAGAAGGAAAAAGTGTAGAAATCCTCTCCTTTCCAGCTGTAAAAACAATCACGGCTTAAAAAGCTCCAGCCACCGTTATCGCAGCATCGCTCTGCCCCCACATTTACAGCTGGAGGAGGAGCAAGGAGGGAAGGGGCGGAAGTTTTTCCTCGAGAGTGGATTTCTTCTTACCTCCTCCCGCCTTTCCCCCAACCAAATAAAAAATAAAATTAAAAAACCAAATAAATAAAAATTGCCACCTGCCAAGAGCGAATCACTTCTCCCTCCCTGCTCCAGGTCTTTCCCCTTTTTTTTTGTTCTACTTCCACATCAAAAGCCAGTTCAGCAGAAGCTCCCAGTGATGGACTGGGGCAGCTGGGAAAGGAGAGGCAATTCCGCGGCGGCATTTTTGAGGCCGTTTGATTTGGCTGCCTCCGCCGAAAGTTTGAGGTTCTCAAGCCTGACTCAGTTTCTGAGCTATGTCTGAATCATTCAAAGAGGTGTTTACATTCGGGTGTTTACAGACTGGAAAGATTGAAGAGGAATTGAGTTCATCCCTCCTCCGGATAAACAGGATCCAGTTTAAAGCACGCAGATGGCTCTCGGCCTCTTGCTGATCCTTTCCCAGTCTCACCTCGTGGAGTTTCTCCTGACCAGCTCCGAGCGTTCTCCCTTTTAACCAGCCCACAACGGGCTCAAAGCCTTGTGCTCCCCACAATTCCCCCAGCCCCTTCCCAACAGGGCCAGAAAGGCAGATAAAATGGCACTGGTCTGGGTTTCCTCCTTCCCTAAACACCAGTTTCACGGAATCGTCAGAGTTGGAAGGGACCTTCTAGAGACCATCCAGTCCAACCCCCTGCCAAAGCAGGGTTGCTCAGAGCACATCACTCAGGAGCATCCAGGCGGGGCTTGAAGATCTCCAGAGAAGGGGACTCCACACCCTCCCTGGGCAGCCTCTTCCAGGGCTCTGCCACCCTCACCCCAAAGAAGTTCTTCCTCACATTTGACTGGAACTTCCCCTGTTCCAGCTTGTGCCCGTTGCCCCTCGTCCTGTCACTGGGAACCACGGAAAAGAGTCCGGCTCCATCCTCCTTCAACCCACCCTTTAGATCCTTGGAAGCATGGATAAGGTCTCCCCTCAGCCTCCTCTTCTCCAGGCTCAAGCGCCCCAGCTCTCTCAGCCTTTCCTCAGCAGGGAGATGCTCCAATCCCTCCATCATCTCTGTTGTCCTACGCTGGACTCTCTCCAGCAGTTCCCTGTCTCTCTTGAACTGGGGAGCCCAGAACTGGACGCAGGATTCCAGTTGTGGCCTCCCCAGTGCAGAGCAGAGGGGGAGAATGACCTCCCTCCACCTCCTGGCCACACTCTTCCCTACGCAGCCCAGGATCCCATTGGCCTCTTGGCCACAAGGGCCCATTGCTGGCTCCTGGATAGTTTACTCTCCACCAGGACCCCCATATCCTTCTCCTCGGAAGTGCTTTCCAGCAGGTCCATCCCTAACCTAAATCGGTGTATAGTGTTTTCCTTTAGTTTTGTGCTGCCGGGGTTTTAGCTCCACGTCAGCCTCAAAAAAACCCCATAAAATTACCCCACAGACAAGTTGGTTGGTAAAGGGCCAACATTTGCCCCACGCCGTGATCTGAAGCTTCAGACCAGCAGCACTGCCCCATGGATGCAGTGGTACCTACGCGTCTCACCTCGCTCCTGCTGGCTATAAAGGCTAAAAAGGTCTTGGATTCGAGATTTTACTGCTCTAACGTTTTCACAAAGCAAAAGTCTTACAACGCAAGTTGTAAGGTACTTAGCTCCCTTTTACCCCAAATTAGAGAAAATCAACCTTGTAACAAGCCATCATTTCAGATGCAAATCCTCCGGAGGGCTTGGTTCCAGCTCCCTCTCCTCCCACTGCTTTACTTTGGCTGAAACCATCAGCTTCCCCCTGAGAAACGATGCATTTATGGGGGGGTGAATTTACTGTTTGTCAAAAATAAGCACCAAGCAATCTCCCAGCTGTACAGAGTTAAGTGGAGTCGAGCTGCATTTAAAAATACAGAATTACAGCATGTTCTTGAGGCCTTTCCCAGGCAAGGGAAGTAGCTGAGATGTTTCCACACACAGTGGGTACAAAGCCACCCTCTTCCCTCTGTCTGTACATTCACATACCCCCATGGATCTGCTGTCCTTGCATATACATCTCTCCCAATCATGGAATCATAGAATGGTTCAGGTGGGAAGGGACCTTAAAGCCCCCCCGTGCCACCCCCTGCCCTGGGCAGGGACACCTCCCACCAGACCAGGTTGCTCCAAGCCCCATCCAGCCTGGCCTTGAACCCCTCCAGGGATGGGGCAGCCACAGCTTCTCCGGGCAACCTGGGCCAGGCTCTCACCACCCTCACACCAAAGAAGTTCTTCCCCACATCTCAGCTCCATCTCCCCTCTTTCAGGGTCAAACCCTGCCCCGTTCTCCTAGGGCTCCCTCCCTGATCAGGAGGGAAGCTTCCCAGCTTCCTCAGCTTTCCTGGAGCCCCTTGAGGGACTGGAAGGGGCTCCGAGGTCTCCCCGGAGCCTTCTCTTCTCCAGGCTGAACCCCCCCAACTCTCTCACCCCCCCTCCCAGCAGAGGGGCTCCAGTCCTCCCAGGATCTCCGGGGCCTCCTCTGGCCCTGCTCCAACAGCTCTGTGTCCTTCCTGTGCTGAGGACTCCAGAGCTGGACACAGTGCTCCAGGTGGGGTCTCAGACACAGCCATGCTCTTCCTCCTCTCTGTACATACACATATATACTGTCCTCGCACACACATCTCTCCCAGTGAGAGCCCCACTCCTCACACACCAGTTCCTAATGATAATTCTTACTGGAACAAGCTGGTTTCTCCACTCTCTGAGGACTGCAGCTGCCCTAACATACATCACAGCTCTGCGAACGTGGCTCCAGCATTGTCCAAACAGCCCCTTTGGGCGGCGCGAAGGGATGGAAGGAGGCACCGACCGCGTAAAATCATCTTCGTGGCACTCACCGGTGACAGTCGTGCCAGACCCAGGCGTGGCGGCCGTTTTTGGGGCGGAAATCGGACTGCCCGTTGTTGTGGATCTGGGAGGAGAAGCGGAGGAGGCGGCGGTAGCCGGAGGTGACGGAGGTGTTGACGGCCGAGCTGGCCAGGCAGTTCTCCTCCAGCGCGCACTGCAGCATGAACATGGGGCGGTCCTCCAGGTAAGCTGTCTGCTCCACCAGCTCGGCGTTGAGCACCAGGTCGGGGGCAGCTGGCAGGGAAGGCTTGAAATTAGCTGATGGGCTAATTAAAACCCCCCCTCCAAGCGCCAGCCCCTTCCTTACGCTTCCCTCACAGCAGTTTAAGCATCGGACCCGATGACCTTACTTAGGTCAGTGCAATGACATAATTTTGCCCGCGTACAGACTGTTTCTTGCCCTTTTTATCTAAACCACAGAAATAATATATAAAAACTAGGCTAAATAGAAAAAAAAAAGACAAATACCCACTTAAAAGTCACAAAACACAAAGGCTGAGGTTGCTACAACAGTGCAAAGACTTCACACCCTCTTTATATTCTTATAAAGCTTAAAACCCACTTTCACTTTGACAAAAGCCCCTATTAAGAAAAAGAATAAGCCTTTAAACTCAAGTCCTTACATCCAGGAAAACGTTAAGGCTTAGGGCAGCTCAGCAGCAGCAATTTGCTGCTGTTGTGATATATCCAAGGCGCAGCCTAGACCAGCGTGTTCCTCCTGAATATCTCAGGGTAAAAAAACCCCACCAACTCGCTGCCAAAATGAAATAAATCCAGAATGACTCACTCTCGGAGCAGGACACGCCAGCACCGAAACGACCCCCTCCTCTGGGACAGGAGACCTCGGCTCCGTCGTGCCGACAGTGGGCCAGGGACATCTCCGTCCCCGAACACTTGACGCCGCTCATAACCACGTTGTCAGCGCTGACGTCCCCGTGCCAGTACCACGTTTCCTGGGCAGAAAAGCAGAAAAAGGCATTTCTCAGTGTTTAATGGACCCCGGGAGGGGGAATATCCACCCCCCTCTAACCTGCATTCTCCCCCAGGGGAGATCAACACAAGAGCCCACACCATCAAGGAGACAGATTTTGCCAAAGATGCTGGAGTAGAGAAGAGTAATTTGGGAAAATGAGCCCAAATCCCTTTAAATAGAAGGCTGGGACTGGGATTAAACCCCAGGTTGAGCATTTTCCCTGCTCTGACCAGTGTTAAATAAATCTCTCTCCTTGTTCCTGCGCTGGTTTAAATCTCTGCTTGTTCTAATCCAGCTGTAAACTCACTTTTCCACCCTGCTCTGCCCATCCTGCTGATGAATTCACCCTCGGGAGGTTTGAAGTCATCTAGGCTGGGCCTTTGGGAGCGATGCCCGGGAATTAAACCTCGTCTGTCTTGTGACATTTGTGCCCTTGGGAGGGCCACAAGAAGTGCCAGAGCAGCTGCTTGCACAAGGAGGGGAGGCAGAATTAACATTTCCACTAGAAATACCAGCAGAAACAAGGAATTTGAGGAGTACCAGGACCAAAGGGGTCTGTTATCCCAGGGTCTGCATCTCTTGGTTCCCGGGGGGGGATGCTCAAACCCCGCTCTTCAGCACCCAGATTTACAAAACTTGGGGGAAACGACACGCAAAATTAACACACACATTAACACCACTCCCAAAACTAAGCGCGCCGAACCCTGACGAAGCTGCAACAGCGAAGCCTGGGAGAAGGGGAGGGAAGGGAGAAGAAAAAAATATATTTAAAAACTAAAAAAAAAAAATAATCAAAGTGTCAAAAGCGGGGAGCACGTTTCCAGGAAAAGAAAACCCATCTGTCCCACGGCTTCCATTGCAGCAGGCCGGTCGTCAGCCCCGTTAGCGAGGCTCTCAGGGCTCAGCACACAGGGCTGCCCTGTTCTACACAGAGTAGCTTTATGCTCACGTAGCTGGTGCCGCCGGGATCCACATAAGGGCCTTTTCTCTTCTAAATACCAGCAGTCTCAGCCCAAGGAAAAAATGTCTTGTTTCTTGCTGGGCTCTCAGGGCTATGTCAATAGAGCCAGGCAGCTGGAAAGGCCAGCGTTCAAGGGACGTGGCCACCCTGGGCTCCTACGCTCTGCTTGGCAGCCAGGGCAGGTAAATCAGCTGGAGGGACCAGTTTGCACATGGGAATGGCCACCACAGCAGCATGGCCAGCTCCAACCTTCTCCCTCCAACCCCAGCGTGGCCTGCAGGGACCTGCAGATCCCCTCCCCGGCCATGGATAAGTGTTGAATTGGTTGGAATCCGCTTGCCCGGGAGCCCAGTGTGTCCTCCTGGATCCCAGTTTGGTCACTCATTGCCGGACTGGGCTCTCTTGGAAGGGTTTTAACCATCTCCTGCCACCTACGGTCCCTCCAGCTTTCCCACTAGACAACCACCAGCCCTGAGGATGCCGAGGTCATTAGTCATTTCAGGGCTTTATTGCTCCTCCTTGCACAAAACCAGCAGGCGGTGGGCAGAGACGCTGATTCTCACTGGTTTTACTGCTGGATGTGAATGTCAAGCAGGGCAGACACAGCACGGGGCAGGGGACACAGCAGAGCCACCCGGACCCCCGGCTCGGAGTTTGGGAACAGCCTCCGCTCTCTGCAACCACACTTCATTCGTTTGCCCAAGTTTTTGATATCCAGAAATTGTTTGGGGAAAACAGTTTTCCTTCCAGAACTGATCTAAGGCTCTTTTCTGCGTCTGGGTTTCCATCTATATAAACACACACAAAGTTTGTTTATTCAGTGGCCATTTGAGCCTAAATTTCCCCAAAGCTGCTGGCGATGGTTGGTTCTTGGTTGAAATGCCTCAAAAGGGGCTGCATTTCCAGAGCACAGCAGGACAGCAAGGAATTACTTTGTCCTAGGGAGAAACCAGTTTATTTTAGGATCCTCAATCCCAGTTTTCCCAGTGTCTGGGAGCTGCAATAAAGGCCCAGATGTTATATATTTCCTTTCAAAACCTACCGTTACACCTAGGTCTGCCTGCCCCTCTCTCACCTCATGGTCCTTGAGGGATGTACCAGTAGAAAAGAGCCTCCTGCACCAGGGATATTGACCTAAACCGGCTAATTTACACCCGATGCCGTTTATCCATTGGGGAACTGGGTGGGAAGCTCTTGCCCCAGCTCCTTCCAGCTCTTAGGGTCGCCGCTCGTTTTCCTCCAGCCAGCACAGCAGGCTGCCATCGCCGCGCCAAAGAGCTTTGCTGGGAAAGAACACTTTATTCCTTTGTGGTTTATCCCAAGGTTGTTAGTGGGTGGCTTTTATCCCGTTTATTAAGCGCCGTTCTTAGTGTGGAAGCAGGGAGGGCTGAGGGTGCGTGTCACGGGAGGAGCAAGAATTACATCCAGCTCCCTCACACCCCAAAGCTAACTACAGGAGCAAAATCAAACTGTTTTTAGGTGATTTGACACCGGGTTAAACTTGGTTTCTCAACTCCCCACCGGCTCAGGGAGGGCCAAGAAACTCCATGCAACCATCAGCCCAACCGGGGTCAGGGGGGCCAGGCTTCCCGGGAAAGCCCAGCAGCGGGAAAACAGCAGCTTTGCCCAGAGCTGCAAGAGCTCCTTCTCCTCTGAATTTCCCCCAGTGGCTCTTGTGAAACGAGGTTTCACCTTCGGGGCATTTCCAGCTCATGCTTTGAAGCTGGATGCTGTGATTTATGGCTTGGTGGAGTTTTTTTTTGCTTGGTTGGTCAGATTTTTTTGGTTGGGTTTTTTTTGTTGTTTTGTTTGTTTTAAAAGAGCTTTCCTCATCCAGCAGAACCTACCCAAGCATGCAGATGCCACCATATCTGAAAGGTGGCCCCAGGGACTCACCTGGAAGGCATGGCTGGCAAAGCCCAGCCCCAGCTGCCGACACACCACCATGGCCTCCACGGTGCTCCAGTTCTCGCTGCAGACGGTGCCCCACTTCAAAGTGCCGTTGCGTTCCGCCAGGACCTCCACTCGGCCCTCGTACGGGTTGCGGCCGCCGCTCAGACGCAGCTGCAGGGCATAAAAACTCATCCATCAACAAACGCCAGAGCAAACTTTCCAGGGAAGACGCAACAGTTGGGCGAGCAACGCTCGGGGTCTCCTCAAGGCTTGTGGTTAAAGTCACCAAGCCCAGAATCCCCAGTTCAGCTCCCAGCAGACCAGTTTGCGGTCTGGTTCTTCACCTCCCACTGCGGGTACGGAGCAGCTCAGCATCTGAAAGTGGTCTCTAGAAGTTCTAAGACAGAACCACCACCCTCCCGATGAAAGCTTCCCTTCTCCACTCCCTTTGGACCTTTGGCAGGAGCATTTACTCAGAGTAATCTGTGTCCAGGTGACGTGGTTGAAGATTTTAAGCTCCACGTGGCAAAGATGTCACAGCCACCAGGGTACCACTGTCACGAGACCCAACCGAGATCCCATCACAACAGGGACATCCACCAGCTTTACAGGGCCGCTGGAGCACAAGTTAGAGCTGAAGTGGCACTTCCAGTGTGACAGGGGCTTATAAATGGGTGGAGGACTCAAAGCTCAGTAAAAAAAGGAGCATCATCCCTATTTCCCCCCCATCTAACAATGCAGACGTTAAAATCTAAATTAAATAGGCACCACTCCGGGGAAATGACCCCCACCCAGACACCCTGCTCTGCACGGGAGGGTGGACGACACTCCGGGATGAGAACATCTCGCCACCCGCACGTGGATCTCACTCAGTTTCTCACCTGGTTCTGGAAACCCATGGCCGGGACGTTGCATCTCACAGCGGCGTCTTCCTCGTGGTTACAGCCCTGCGACTCCGTGTTGAATTTACAGTCCGTGACCGACTTCTCGAAGCCCGTGCAGTCTATTTCGTTCAGGTGAATCGGACCCATGCCTTGGGGAAGGAAAGGAGAGAAAAAGAAGAGTCCTCACCTCCTGCCCAGGCTACTGCGCGGTGAAGAAATAGCCAATTACAGCTTATTAACACATCGCAGGCATCACGCTGCCCTCTAGCATTCAAAACACGGTAACCCTGAAAAATTCCAGTGATTTCTTGTAAAAATAAAACAAAAAGCTGCAAGATTATTATTATTATTAATAATTCTACTGTTAAATTCTCTCCAGGAGTCTCTGGGATCCACAAAAGCCAAGTTTTCCTTGTTACATAATTTACAAACTTCAGCTGCAGGAATTCGCAAATTGTGACCTTTTGGTTGAGTGCACACGCTGGAGTCTGCTCCCAGTCAAGCCCTGACATCTAAATGGGACATCCACACGTTTGCTGGGACAACAAAACACACACTGCCACAGGGATGCCCCAGGAACCAGTAAATCAGCTCTGGGGCAGCTGTGGGTTACGGACTCCACCAACGCCGATGGGAACGGGAGAACAAACATCCTCTCATACCACAGAGGATGGTCTCAAGGTGCCGGGAGCCAAATTGAATAATTTGGTTCCTCCTTGGCCAAGTGGCAGCAGAAAATTGTCATTTCTACCAAAGAGACACGTATGAGAAGGCAATAACCTCCCCTGCAAAGTTCTCAGGTCCTGTTTCCACTCTGAGCCCAAAGCTGGTTAAAAGGAAGTTTGGAGGATGAATCCAAGGTTCCAGCAGATGATCTTCATCCCAAAAGAACAGCCAGAGTCCAGAGTCTTTCTTGGAGCCCATATAATCCATGAGTAATCGCTGATGGAAGCACACTGGATAGTTTTGACAGGAGATCCATGCAAGTAGCAGATGTAGAATCTCTGGTCTCCAGCAATTTCTAGGAAGCTCTCAGAGATGGGAGGCTGAGAATAAAAACATTTCTGACCTTTGCTAGCAACGTGCTCTCTCCAGACACGGCATAACGGATGGATATTAGGAAACATTTCTTCATCCATAGAGTTGTCAAGCCTTGGAAGAGGCTGCCCAGGGCAGTGGTGGAGACGCCATCCCTGGAGGGGAGACGGGCAGACGTGGTGCTGAGGGACATGGGTCAGTGGTTGCTTGGGCAGTGTTGGGTTGATAGTTGGACTTGATGATCTGAAAGGTCCCTTCCAACCTGGACGACTCCATGATTCTGTGATTGTCTCATTTCCCTGAAGCCCTTGCCCAGGCACTTCCATCTGAGCTGCAGGTTCACCCATCTCTGGTCAGCAACTGGGAACACCACAACGATGGTGGTGACAAAAGGCAAAAGCCAAAGAAAAAGTTTCCAAGAAAGCAGCATCCACCCACCAATACCCTCCACCAGTCCTTTTGAGCTGGAAGAGGTTGACCAACACCAGTTTGGAGTTCCCCTTCACACCACAGGAGGCTGCCGGAGGCCAGGCTGACCCATCTGGGTAATGGAAGTCAAAAAGCAATTGGTTTCTTCCATTTCTGGCAGCGGCCGTTGATTCTTCATCCTTGCAACACCATTCCCATCACCGCACAAGCAATGAGGGCCCTGCAGAGCCAGAGCTGGACCTGTCTGAGAGCATTCCCACCATGGGAATGACATCCCGGCTGCTGGCTCCGCTTCTCCCTCTGCACCCAGAGACGACACAAACTGCCCAAAGTTAAACACTGGCAGAACTTCCAACTGGGCTCTGACCAGCAGGCTCCTGGGCACACCCTGCCTGACTATGAACCCTTTTTGGTTTTATTTTCTTGCTCCTCTGGAAAGGAAAATCTTACCCAACATCAAGTCTCCTCCTTTTAGTTCAAAGCAAAGGGCTGACACTGGAAGGCAGGAAAATGTAATTGGTTTTTTAACGGTAGGTGGGATCCTTTTGCTTAAAACCCTCTTCCTACTGCCATCTGGAGCCTCTCTAACTCCGTGTGGCTGCCAGCACACCAGGGACTCGGAGACCTAACCGTGGGTGACAGTTTAATGATCTGTCTGGCGAACCCTTCACCTCCTCAGACTTCTGCCGAGGCTCAGGGAACACCAAAAAATACTATAAAAAAACCTGACTCTCTAGCATATTTCCACGGTGGCGTGGCGGGGTGAGTCAGGGTGTACCCTGGAGCCGCCTTCCGACAACAGCAGCGAGAGCCACAAAGGCAGAAATGTCAATGTATTGGGTCCATCCACAGAATTCACTTGGCTCTGGCCACCTTCGCGCTTCGGCCACCCCGTATCCACCCGTCGCACAAGATCTATACAATGACGGAGCAGACTCTAAGGCCAAGGCCATCGGGGAACATGCATCTAGCCTTTTTTTTTCTTTTTTTCTTTCGCTTCTTTCTCATTAAAATCCTGTTTGTTGTCAACATCTGGAAACGGTGACGCCGACCGAGTCATTATGCCAGCCCCTGGACACTTCGAGCAGGAGGAATGCCTCCACGCTGAGCAGAACTGGAGGGAGATGCACCGAGAATGAGGGGTGGCTCCAGTCCCACACATTCTCCACCGAAAGAGCCCGACAAAGTCATACCAAGGGAAGTGACAAAGCGAGAGGGCAGGGCCACAGGGCTGATCCACGTAACCCTGAGACATTTGCTCTTCTCGGGGAAATTCTTTTATGATACATGGATAATAAATTCTTTTATGATAAGTGCTGCTGTCCCAGGCACTGAAAAAAATGAAGCTGCATTGCTGCATGTGCTGAAATATGGTGATAAAAATTATATTTTCTCCCATGCCATTCCTTTTAGAGTAAGAAGAGGATTAGGACCACGTATCCAACAAACACATTCACCTACTGCTTGGGGTTTTATTCTACATTCTCCCTCCAAGGACATCAGAGTGGACAACACATTCAGGAGGTCTGGGCTCAGTATCTTCCTTTCAGAAAACTCTTGTGTGAATAAGGGTAAATTGTTTAAACTGGGTCTCAGCAGCCCATCTATAAAGGGGAGAATAAATCATCTTCTCCACACCCTGAATGCTTTGTGGCAGGCACTCGTCATTGTCTTAACGGGGACTTCTAGTCGCTGCACACTCATTTAACTCATTAGCCCATCTTCATGCATTTTACCCTGGGAAATTAAATCTCCAACACAGCACTGATAAGACAGGTCCTTCCGATTAGAATCATAGGATGGTTCAGGTTGGAAAGGACCTTAAAGATAATCAAGTTCCAACCCTCCTGCCTTGGGCAGGGACATCTCCCACCAGACCAGGTTGCTCCAAGCCCCCTCCAACCCGCCCTTCGACCCTTCCAGGAATGGGGCAGCCACAGCTTCTCGGGGCAACCTGGGCCAGGCTCTCACCACCCTCAGGGTGGAAAATTTCCTCCCCACATCTCATCTCCGTCTCCTAATTTTTGGTTTAACACTGCTCCTTCTCATCCTAGGGCTCCCCTCCCTCATCAAGAGTCCCTCCCCCGTTTTCCTGGAGCCCCTTGAGGGACTGGAAGGGGCTCCAAGGTCTCCCCGGAGCCTTCTCTTCTCCAGGCTGAATCCCCCAACTCTCTCAGCCCCCCCTCACAGCAGCACCTCCGTGGCCCTAATTACTCTTTGGACGCACAAATTCACCAAGATGCAGCTGTAACAAAGCAAAGCGTAAACACGTGCGCGGAGACGGAATTTAACAGCTGCGGAGGCGATTTTCGGGCCAAAAGAGCTCTTTTTCCTACCACAACGTGAAGATCCAGCTGCCGAAGGAAGTTACCGAGCGCTTTTCATCCCAGCGGAGCGTTTCGACGGGGTGCCCTGATGGATTGCCGGCGTTGGAACGTTAGAAGGAAGGAAAGCGCGTGGGACCGGGCAGGCGCTGCTAAGAGTTTCCAGGCTGCGGGAGAAGGCAGGGAACGGCGCGTTCTCCTCCCTCACACGGCAGCCACGGTCCCCCCCACGACGATTATGCCGATTCTGAGATGCAGTTAAACACATCAGCAGCTCCCTGTGTCCCACTGCGAGAGGTTTTTTTTTGACAAATCCCATGGATAGGTCGTATTTTGAAGTTTTCCAGACTCTGGACGGCACCGCTGTGCTTTACACGTGCTGTTACTTTCCCCGCCCTTTTCCAAGCCGTGGCTGAAGAAATTTCACCCGTTCATTTAGTCTCAAAATAAAGGGGTTTGGTTGGGTATCACTTTCTTTAGGGGTTGCACTAAGGGAGCAAGGCATGTGAATCAGAAGGTGGTTTGAGAGGGCGGACGTTAGGCTTTGAGTTGCCATTTACCACAGTTTGGGATTTAAACCAACTCCCAAATACAGGAAATCCAAACCCAAACCTGGCTCTGAACTGTTCAAATGCCCTTCTATTTATAATGGGCTAAATTAACGCTCTGGTCTTAAATTGGAGAGCGTTTGAAGTCTAGATCCAGGACACGTTTTTGCCAGGAACCTTCTAGTAATGCATTACACCATGATGTGAACCTGGAGAACTTGTAAAGAGAATTTGAGAGCAACAGATCGATAACGAAGAAGTAATTACTGGAACAGCTGTCTGAGGGAAAGGTTAAACTCATCATCACTAGGCTTCTTTCAAGGAATCCTGAATATCTTTCTAAGTCACATATTCCAGTTCGGCCTCAAGCTCCTGGACTCAAGAGACTTATTAATGGGTAGAGAAGAAATTCCTGGTCCCCAAGACAAACATCCCAGTAAAAATACGCTCTGCCCTGAATCGTGAAAGGGTTCTCGGAGGTGGACAAGGCACGAACGGTCCCCGGAGCTGGTGCTGCTCTTACCTTGCCCGAGTCTGGCGCCCGTTATGGCCTCCTTGGCGCTGCCGAAGCCCAGCTCCCGGCACACCACGCTGGCTGACACCAAATTCCAGTTGTCGTCGCACACCGTCCCCCATTCCCCGTTCTTCAGCACTTCAACCCGTCCTTCGCCAGTGTTGGCTCCCCCTTTCAGCCTCACCAGGGGTTGCTGGAAGACACAGACAGAAGCGATGTTATTGCTGCTGGGAATGAAGATCCTTTTCTTTACAGCTCTTATTTACGGCATGTGGCTGCAGGCAAGTTGGGGCCCAAAAAGTATTACCCTGAGGCGCCTTAAAATGACCAACACATAATAAAAAAGGCTAAAAGTGCTGGATGAAAGGAGGTCTTTATCTGCTAACGCTATGATATGCACAGCCATGCGTTTCTCGCGTCCCTATACATGGACAGAGAATAAAAAGAGACCCCTTAGTTCTCCGCAGGTTTAGTGCTTGGATTTAGGAGCCTTTTTCACCCCAGCAGTTGTGCAGCAGAGAAGTGCTGCTGCTCACGGGACTGGCTGGACCTTCCCAACCCAGTTGTCCTACCACATCTCTCAGGAGCCTTATGGGAAGCTCCAGAGTCGCAGGGAGCCAGCTCTCATCCTCTCGCCGCCTGTGGTTCAGCCACTAGATGGATTCAGCCACCGTAGGGATCTCCAGAGAGAGGTCCTGGGTTAAGCCAGGAGACCAATCTGGAACTCAAACCACGTAAAGCCCCTCTGTCTGCTGCAGTTACGACTAGTGGAGCAAGTGATGGGGCAGATCGTGGTCAGAAACACACAGTTGAGCGGCAGGTCCAGGTCTATTAATTTCTATTCTTATATTTCTATTGGTCACAGACTATACATCGCTTATACCTTTCCCCGGTCCCAAGCAGAAACCCACCAGCTCCCGCTCTGACACGTTGCTGCGGTGGGAGCTGAGCCCCGGGTACAGGAACATCCTGTCATTTGTGCTGAGTCCGAGCACACAAAAAAACCCTCAAACAAACAAAAAAACCCCAACCCCTTAACTTATAAAAACTGGAAGCATATACAGCTCTCCAGGCTGGGGTCACACGAAGGACATCCAAAGCCTGCACAAAGGCTTAAGGAATTATTTGGCAGCACGCACGGCTCAGAAGATTAGTAATGATTTACAGGACCTTTCACCTCCCAGGCCTAGATAGAATCATAGAACGGTTTGGGTTGGAAGGGACCTTAATGATCATTGAGTTCCAAAGCAGCACCTGGACTCAGGAGAGCAAACCACGGAGAGGACTGTACTATTGCCACCACAGAAGCATCTGAGGTGGTGTCTGGGGTCTCCTCAGGCATCAAGAGAAAGCCCACCTCTAAATTCATCCGCTGGGGAATGCAGGCTACAGCCAAGGGCTATGGGCAAGACCCACAGCATCTAATACACCTTGCAAAAAACCCACCAACCCCTCTAACCAGCATCAAGGGCCTCCAGACCCTGAGGTCACCCCTGAATCCTGAGGCTGCACGTGCCTTACAGCTGGAAAATTTCCCTTTGCTTCAACCTAACGTGTGTTTCCTGCAAGTTAAGCTGTTCTTTCATTCCCAGTTGCTCCCATTGACACTGAGAACAACCAGCTCCCAGGTCGCTTTATAACAGCCTTTTGCATATTTTAGAATTTTTACGCCCCGCTCAGCCCTCTCCTTGCTAGACTCAACAAACACAGCTTTTTCAACCTTTCCTCTAGACCATGTTTTCCACGTCTCTCAGGGCATTTCTTTGTAGGAGACACAGAGGTAGAGGAAATGCCAGCTTGTTTCCCCTGTCCCTCTTACGGGAGAAACAACCCCGCAGTTATTTAAGTGACTGTGAAACAGCAAAGCCCGGCAGCAACCGGGCACGTATTCAATTGGCCTGAACAGAACAGCTCAAACAGAAACATGATAAATGTATTATTATTTTTTTTTTTACTACTTGCTCCAGCAAGCTGCAGCTGCAGCAGGGAGAGCCAGCCTCAAGATGGAGAGAAGGTACCACGCTCTTGTGAGGGCAGAAATTCAGCCGGGCTTGTGGTCAGAAAGGAATACAAAGAGGGAAAGAGATGATCTTTAAGGTCGCTTCCAACCCAAACTATTCTATGATTCTATGAAAATTTGCACAATGGCTTGGTTTGTGGCTACAGATACACGTGTTCAGGCCCCACAGCTGATGATGGTGAAGGACAACGGAGCTGGTGAGGGGTCTGGAGCACAAGTCTTGTGAGGAGAGGCTGAGGGAGCTGGGGGTGTTCAGCCTGGAGAAAAGGAGGCTGAGGGGAGACCTTCTCGCTCTCTCCAACTCCCTGAAAGAAGGGTGTAGCCAGGGGGGGTCGGTCTCTTCTCCCAAGGAACAGGCGATGGGACAAGAGGAAACGGCCTCAAGTTGCCCCAGGGGAGGGCTAGGATGGATACTGGGGAAAAGATTCTTCACCTACAGGGTTGTGAAGCCTTGGAAGAGGCTGCCCAGGCCAGTGGTGGAGTCACCATCCCTGGAGATATCTAAAAGCTGGCCAGACGTGATGCTGAGGGACACGGTTTAGTGGTCTGTTTTGTCAGTGTTGGGCTGATGGTTGGACTCGATGATCTGAAAGGTCCCTTCCAACCTGGATCATTCTATTTTTCTAAGAATTCCACCCCCAGGCTTTTCCTACTCGACAGATTGTGTTATCTCCCCACTCACCTCCTGCCTGAAAGCTTTTCGGAAGCCGCTGTGGCTGCTGGGGGCAAAGGCGCGTCCGGGGACACAGCTGACCACTGCAGGCATCCCATTCTCACATGTTGCGTTCTTCTCTGCGTCCACATTGAGGTGATTGCCCAGTTTGCAGCTGGAGATATGAGCTTCGTTCCCACTGCAGTCCATTGAGTAAGGCCAGTAATGTTGCTTCCTTCTGCTGGCAAACATCCTTCAAGGAGTAAAAGGGAACAGGAAAATAGGAGTTAAGAATCCTGACTAGGGGCCTGGAGCATCTCCCTTCCGAGGAAAGGCTGAGGGACTTGGGGCTTTTTAGTGTGGAGAAGAGAAGGCTGAGGGGGGATCTGATCAACACCTATAAATACTTCAAGGGTGGGTGTCAGGAGGATGGGGCCAGTCTTTTTTCAGTGGCGCCCAGGGACAGGACAAGAGGAAATGGGCACAAACTTGAACATGGGAAGTTCCATCTGAACATGAGGAGGAACTTCTTGACTTTGACGGTGGCAGAGCCCTGGAAGAGGCTGCCCAGGGAGGTGGTGGAGTCTCTTTCTCTGGAGACATTCAAACCCCCCTGGACACATTCCTGTGGGACCTGCTCTGGGTGGACCTGCTTTGGCAGGGGGTTGGACTGGATGATCTCCAGAGGTCCCTTCCAACCCCATGTCATTCTGTGATCCATAAAAAACTTCACTGATGTGGCTCCATTTGGGGAAGAAAAGCACCTTGAAATAAAACGCGGATTGAACAGCATCATTTGAAGGCTGATCCATTCACACACACAAGGTCTCTCTGTTAAGGTGTCACTTGGGAGCAAACAGGTGACCTCCTTAAGCTAAAGATCAGAGCGTGAATCAACGGTGCAGCCCGAGCAACAACTATGCACTGGAAGGAGAGACACACAACAGAGATCCCTACACTATGCAGGGGTCGGAGATCAGCTAATTCAAAAGGCAGTGCACGAACAGAGCCTGGACAAATAACGCCGGTGGCTTTGGCTCCCAAAAGCCCTCTCCCGTAAACGAGCTGTTCTCTTCACTGGCCATCGCCCATCAGCTGCGAGAAGATTTGGGGGGGGGGAAAAGACTGGGAAAAAAACCCTGGCTCTCCGGCTTCTCCCCAAGCTGCAGCGTTAACAACCGTGAGCCTGAAAGCAATTTCCGAGAGCAAAGAGCAATTCCCCCGCCGGCGTGTTCGCAGCGGAGGAGGTTGGCAGCAGTTTCTGCTTCTTGCTCCCAAACCGGAGCAACTCGCCTGGAGCCGCTCCAGGGACTCCCCCCTAAGGGGGAAGGGGCACGTGTGTGATAAACCAGAGAAGAAAGTCATCCCCAGCTTCATCCGAACCGCGCCGCGAGGCCGGTGGCCGACTGTGGCGGAGCTAAAGTAGGCGAGCAAAGAAAAATATAGGTCAGGTCATTATCAAAAGGGAGATGTGAGAAGTTAAGCTAGGGAAAAAAAAAAAGGCAAGGAGCTGAGGAGTCAACGCCCTGCTGGGATCTCGACGTGGCTTTGGGAGATCCCGGTGCTGCTCCGTATTCCAGGAGTAGCTGCCATCCAGCCCCGGCGATCCAAGGCTGCGATAAATGGCATGGAAAGGCGGAAGGAACCGATTCTGATTAACTCTAGCACATCCGCGCAGGACAGAGAGTCTGATCAGGAGCAGGTAAAGGGACAAAGGAGCCTTTTCTAGGTTGGTTGTTTGAAATTCAACTGGAGAGGTCAAGCTTTTCCCAGCTGAGCCCCTTTTGGTGGTCCCGCGTGGGCTAAATTTGTGCCGCCGCAGATGCTCGAGGGGACTATCATCTCCCCTTCTGCTGGCCAAGCTTTGCCGACAAGCTCAGCGGTTGTCCAGGCTCACATGGCTCGAGGCCACTGACTAATTCTTTCTGGGACCACGCTTCTCTGGGTTGGGGTGAGGGCCAAACAGAGCCGGGCTGGAGGGAGAGATGCGATTACGACACGTGCCAGGGAGAAAACGCGGTGCTGGAGAGGAGGGAGGATGGGGCAAGGCTGAGATCCATCCCAGCACAACCTGTGGGTGAAAACACCGGCCGTCAAACTCCAAATCCAGCAAACCAGAGCTGTCAGGGACCCTGAATCAACAGAAAATGGGGGGAAGATGGGAAGAGGGAATTTAAAAAAATAAAAGTAAAAACAGGGAGGATGGAGGCAGAAAGAAAGTGCCTGATACTTCTCAGCCAGAATATCTGGTTCAGTGCGGACCCAAACCTTGAAGATTTTTCTTCTTTTTAATTAAACTACCCAGGATAATAGATATCTATCAAAAAGCCACCAAAGCCCCTGCCCTTGGGCTGCTGGAGCTCAGCACCGCGGTCCCCCTCGAACAGTAACTGCTCTCTTGGGCTGCAGAGGGGCAGATTCAGGCAAACGTTACAGGCTGGGAAGCATCCAGAGGCGCCTGTGTTTGGTGATGCTGCTCCATCCTCTCCTCCGGCTCTGTCCCACCACCCTCTCACTCCCAGTCCTTGGCGTGGACGTGAGAACCTGAAGGAGTATTCTCACCAAGGGCCCTCCGCGGACGCGTGCGGAGAGGTCGGTGAACTCCAAAGCAGGCAAGAAACTGCCTTCGAGAAGTAATTACGGGGATGCCTTATAATAGCAAACAATGACCTCAGCCTGGAAATTTCATGAGGCATTAACATCTGGTTGGCATTAGCAGCCATCAGTAGGCTGGGGGGAAACAGCCAGAGAAAGTCCCACCTCATTTCCCCAGACCGAATATATTTAAAAAAAAAAATAAATCTGAATTCAGATGTTCTTCACAGATAGAAACTCAGGGCATTCTTGTTATTTACTTTTTAACCCAGAAAGGGTGCAACCCACCTCTCACTGGCCTTGGCGCAAGCCAAGAGCAACGCTGCTGAGATCAGAGGTGTGAGAGAACGGTCATGCTGTGAGAGTTCAGCCAATTTTAGGTCAAGCTGGAGTCCAAACCCTCTCTGCTGGTGAGGAGAGATGGACCTTCATCACATAAACTTGAGCCCAAGGGCTGTGGGAAGCGGATGAGGGTTTAGCTGAAGGTGCGTTGCTACGTAAGAATGCATCTGAGAGGACTCAGGAAGCAGAAAATAAATGATTACACACATAGGTGACAGGGAAAATTCACCCCTAACACACTGAACAGAAGCCCGTGAGCTCCTCTGCAGGGGTGTCCCTTGCTAAATTGTTCAAGCATTACCTGAAGTTAACAAGTTTGCTGTCTCCAGCCTCAGGGAGGCAGAAGAGAAGCCAGACCTGTCACCTTCCTCCAAAGCCCTTACGATCCTGGCTTTGCTAAGGAGAACCCACACCGTGAGGGCTTCTATCACAAGCACAGAAGCGGTTACCTGCCCTACACACCTGACCAGATTGATAATGCTACGATCAGACTGGTTAAACTGGGAGATGTAGTTTGGAATGACATTGAATGAAGTATCCTGAAACTGCTGAGCTTCTCCATCCGATTCTTTGATAAATCCCAAAGCCGTGAGGCCTCAGGAAGGCATCAGGTCCCTCTTTCTGCCTCGGCCATCTCCGGTCACAAACTTCTACTCTCCCCACCAGCCAAATGCATTTAATTCTACTCTGCTTTCCCAAGCCGAGCAGGAATGGGGAGGAGGAGTTAAGAAGCAGTGCCTTATATAAAAATCACTTTGAAGAATGAACAAGAACATGGAAACAACATTGAGATTTGTTCCGTTTCCTAACATAAATCGTGCTGTCAACTGCAGAGCCCGAGTCACATTCAGGAATAAAACCCTGGCACCGGGACAACAATGAACTAAGTTGTTTTCTTTCAAGCAAGATCCATCTGCAAATCATTTCACCTCCCACCATTGTGCAGCAGTAGCAGCTCAGAGCTCCAGCTCGGCCGGCAAAGCTGGATTTTGGGGGGAGAGGGACTGCTGGGATTTGGGAAGGGGACATTCACAGCCCTGGCCACCAGAAACCCAATCCCAGATGCAGAGCGGGAAAGGATCCGCTCTTAGGAGTATGGTATTTAAAAATTAAGGAGAGCAAAAGCCCAAGAAATGAGAAGAATGTTTCTGAGGCTTCACAGGGAGAAAGGGCTTGGTACAGGTGACCCACCAGAGATGAAACTCTGGTTGGGGGATGCGACGGGAAAGCACGAGGGACAAGCAGAGAGCAGTGCTCTCATGGCCCAGGCGAGCAGATGGCAGGGGGTGTCATTCCAGTACCTCGATCGAGGAGGAAAGATCACTTGTGAAGTTCCCAGCCCAGAACTGGGAGGATTCCCTCACCAGCAACGCTGGGTGTATGCGATGCATCTGCCCAAAGCACAAAGGCAAAAAGCCCCAAGAAAGAACAAAGCTTTTTAAACTACGCTTTGTCCGGCCGACAAAGTTTTACAAGTCCCTTCCCTCCAATAAAACGACATCCCGTCCTCTTCTGACCCAGATAATACTCAGCATATTTTCCAAAATATCTTTCTGGGGTGCAGGAGCCCAACGAGCCGAGGTCTCAGGGCACTGTGGCTACTTCAGCAACGTGTCTGGCTCCGTAGCCAAGATCTCCAAGCCTGGTATTTGTAAGCACTGCATATTCATCACTCCAGCTCCGGTGAATGGGATTTTTTCAACATTGCTGAATATTTTGCTGACCAACTCTGCCTCAGTTTTTCCATCCCTACGTGCACCACGGCAAGAGACGGGCCAATTACCCAGCACCCTTTTATTTAAGGCAGATGGCTCCAGCTGCTGAAGTTAATGCTTTTCTTGGAAACACAGCTGCGAAGCAGGAAAAAGAAAGAAAAAAAAAAAATCTACTTTGTCTTACTCGAGGTAATTTATTCTGCCCTCCTGCTCGGATGCAGGGAATGGGAATCTCAGAGCAGAGTTAGAGGGAGAAAAGCTGCACGGATGGGAGCAAACATTCCTCTAACTGGTGTCCAGGGCAAAACCTGAGACCGGCTGGTAGCAATTATTAATTCACCCTTCCTCTCCCTGGGAAGCCCGAAAACAGAATTCCCCTCGGGTTATTCATTTTATATTCTTTGTGCTGCGATGTGGCTTTTACGCTATTCCAACCCAAGGACCTCTTTCAATTGATCACAATCTTGCTAATGAAAGAAATGAAACGGGGCCAGCCCCTTCCAGAGGGAGCTCTCAGAAATAGCAATCGCACGGGCCAAAAGGAGCCGGCAGGAAAACCACAACTCCTGCCTGGAGGATTCGGTTCTCTTCCTCACCAGTTGACACCTTCCCACTCCACAGGTCACGGTGTAGGAAAGAAACAAGACAGGGTTTCGCTTAAACTGTTTTGCATCTGCTTTAGGGTGTTATTTCTAGGGAACAGTGTAGGAAGAACCACGTCTGTGATGAAGGCTGGGGATGAAAACTCAAGCTGCAGAAACGGTAACAGAAGAGACCAGAGCTCCTGGCTTTTGAGAAACTCTGAAAGACACAAAAACTCAGATACAACATTCTCCCGACGGATCGCTATTTTCTTCCCTTGTTTTAAAGCAATCTATAAATACAGGAAGAAAAAGCAGGACCGAAGTCACAACTGCCCCAAACCGCATCCTTCTACAGGGACGAGGAGGCAGAAGCGACGCTGGGAGGAGCAGGACGGATGCTCCCCTGGCAGTTTTAGCTCAGAGCAGGCTCTGATGGACAGTTGGAGAGAGCTGGGCAGCTCTTCCAGCCCAGGACCCTGAGGAATTACCGGTGCCAAAAGAGCTGAACTGGGGTTAACAACAGCGGGAGATTCACTGAGAAATATTCCCCCCAGGGCAGAAGGCTCCTTTGTGGGTGATTTGGCAGCACCCAGGGACCCTCGTGAGAGCCAGAGGAGTTGGTAAACGTGGGCGAACGTGTCAGGAGAGGTGCGAGACCAGGAATTGCAATCAGCAGCGGGGAAGGAGGAACCTGGGCAACGAAGCACAACAAAGGCCTGGTTTATTCCAAGATTACTCGGTTGGAGCTTTCAGCACATACCGGCTCTGAGCCCGCAGCTGCCTTTCTGCAGAGGGATGGGGAAGCGGTTTGATTTGCCCACAGCTGGTAGGTTTAACTGGGGAAATACCATCAGCTTGCTCTCATCCATCCCCTGCACATGAGACAGAGCCTACATCTATCGCCGGGGAAGGAAATGACTAGGCTATAGCTGGAAATAAAAGAGATTTCTTGGGCTGATTGGCCACATTCTCCTCCTATAGAACCTATTAAACACCACAATTGATACTGCACCAGGTCTTCAGCCAGAAGCGTGAGGATCAAACAACTCCCCCCCACCCCCCATCTGCACAAGGAAATTCTTAACATTTCAAATATTTACACAGAAGGAAAATCTGATCTGAAGGAATGAAGGGGTTGGAGGTTTTTTCTACCTCAAGGTCTCCAGTGTCATTTGACAATTTGCATTTTCGAACAAGGCCCCGAGTGTTCAAAGCAACACGCTGGTGTCTCCTACAAAGCTCTGCTCTTACTTGTAGACGTTGGTGTTGTATTTCCTCTCGCTCGGAAATCCAAACATGCCACAGACGACTCGGGAATTTTTCATGGTCCAGTGCTTGTCGCAGATCTGCTTCCAGGTCCCTTGGTCCTTCACCTCCACGTAACCCTCGGTGACGGGCACCCGCTTGCGGTAGGTGGCGAGGATGGCGCGGATCCTTATGTCCTCCACCTGGATGTTCATGTTCTGGAAGCACAAAAGAAACATGAATAAGGCCGGATTGGCGAGGAAACCGGTCGTGGTGGCTTCGAGGTGGGGAATAAAACCCAGTTCTGCTCAGGGTTGCGGCTGAACAGGGGGAGGCAGAAAGAAAGAGCTGTTTAGGAGGAGACACAACAGGGGAGCAAATAAACTGTTCCACCTTCTGTAAATTCATCCTGCGAAAGAGGATGCTTTTCTCATTAAAAAAAAAAAAATAAATAAAAGAGGATTATTTTACAAATGGCTATGTCATAAATCTCCTTTGTTACTTAAATTCATTGAAGTGTGTGTTTCAGGAGCACAGAGACCTTCATTTAGTCTCAGCTACTATGGAAGTGAACGGAGCTCAGCTTTGCTCAGGCCACCTTAGAACCATGGAATGGTTTGGGTTGGAAGGCACCTTGAAGACCACCCAGTCCCACCCCCTGCCCTGGGCAGGGACACCTCCCACCAGCCCAGGTTGCTCCAAGCCCCCTCCAAGCCAGCCTTGAACCCCTCCAGGGATTCAAGACACCATCAACCTTCATCCTATGGCTCCCCTCCCTCATCAGAAGTCCCTCCCCATCTCTCCTAGAGCCCCTTGAGGGACTGGAAGGGGCTCCAAGGTCTCCCCGGAGCCTTCTCTTCTCCAGGCTGAACCCCCCAACTCTCTCAGACCCCCCTCCCAGCAGAGGGGCTCCAGCCCTCCCAGCATCTCTGGGGCCTCCTCTGGCCCCATCCAACAGCTCCATCTCCTTCTGATGTTGGTGGCCCCAGAGCTGGAGGCAGCACTGGAAGGGGGTTCTCCCCAGAGTAGAGCAGAGGGGCAGAACCCCCCCCGGCCCTGCTGGCCACGGGGCTGGGGATGCAGCCCAGGGTGTTGGGGGCTTTCTGGGCTCCAGCCCACGTTGCCAGGGCATGTGGAGCTTCTCATCCACCAACACCCCCTAGGTCCTCCTCCTGGGGCTGCTCTCCAGCCATTCTTCACCATCCTCTCAATGCTGGCAGGGCAGAGGGAAGCGGGAGCGGGCAGGGAAGGATGCTGGGGTTCTCATTAGCCACTGGGGCTCTCACCAGCCACTGGGCAGGGAAATCTGGGATCCCAATGTGCTGACACCGGCGTTTCCCCGCGCTGAGTTCCTCCTCCAGCTGAAGCGTTACTCGGGACAGCAAATGAGTCAGGAAGGTGGAATGGATTTCACATTTGGAGCCTACGTGAGGACGCTGCGCAAACAAACCTCACAGGGACCCAAGCCCAAAAGCAAAGCCCGACTGGAAAATATCTGCTGTGGCAAGCAATTACAAAAGAGCTACTGAAAATTTTATAACTTGCTTCCAAGGAGACCTTTCCCTTGTCAAAAATGTAGAAAACCACGTGGTTCTGCTAACAGTTACATCAGAACTGAGGAATCCTCCCCTCCCCTCGCTCAAATTCAATCACTTGGAAGAGAAAAATGCCCAGAGCTTTAAAGAGACACGGGCTCTGGCTACCCATCAGCGGCACGCTGAATTCGGGGAGATCACAGCGGGACGTGCCGAGTCCTGCAAATTCCACGTGGCGCCTCCATTCTCCAGCTGCTTCACCAACATCGATGCCACTAACAGACCCCGGGGAAACGGAAACCAGCAGCAGAGACCGAGCTGCTGGGCAGGGAAAGGGGTGGCATCTCCTCATCCTCCTCCATCCGCAGCTCTGCCACTGCTCTGCTCTCACTGCCTTGGGCAAGTCACTTAAAGCTTCCCCCGGCTCCTTTTCTTTTCATAGAATCATTCAGGTTGGAAAAGCCCTTGGGATCATCGAGTCCAACCATCAACCCTACTCTACAAAGTTCTCCCCTACACCATATCCCCCAACACCGCATCTAAATGACTCTTAAACACATTCAGGGATGGTGACTCACCTTCATCCTCTTCTCCCTCACCTTTTTTAACATTATTATATTTTATCGTCTACGGTTATCACCCGGTTTCACAGCAAACCAGGGTCACGGATTCCTCCTTTCACCTTCAGTCCTCCAGCAACTTGGCTGGAGCATCCCTGAGACATCCCCCCTGGAAAACAGGGAGTCGTGATTTACCCAGTAGGATGGCGCTACTCATACAAAGCTCCCAGTTTGGGCTCAGGTTTTGAAAGCTCTTGGAGCCTCGAGAAATAAAAATAAGCACAATGATACCCACGTTTGTCACATCTGAGACGCTTTAAGGTGCTCAGACAGAGGGTCTGATGTGAGGGCAAAGTCCCGCACCTCCTGTGGAGTCTGGGAAGTCCGTTTGCAACACAAAGAGCTTCCCCTGCATTTGGCAGGTCGTCTTGAAATATTGCACAGCTACTGACTACGTGCTGTCAGGAAAATACCAAAGTCTCTGTGCATTGAGGACCTCCCCAGGCTGGTTTCCAGAGCCTGAAACTCACTTTTCCCCTGGTGAAATACTTCCAGCTCTGGATTTGATGGAGAAAGCGTGTTTACCCAGAGCTACAGAGCAGCACTGCCTCGGAGAACACCTTGTTTCTCTGCTCTGTCCACCTTCCCTTAGTTTCAGGAAACAAGAGGGAATCAAAGCCTTAAATCCATTTGGGAAATAGCTTTCACCGCTGAAGATCTAAAAGTGTTTTTAAATAAAAGCCTATTAAAAAGGATTAACCCAGAGGACGCAGAGCCAAAGCTTAAAATTCTACTGTAAAAAGCACATGAAAAGATAGTAGCCGAGGAGGAAAATTGCACTGACAGCTGAGAGAGCGGGTGAGACAGCCCAAGTGAGTTTTTCCATCTGTGTCTGCAGGATGGATCCACCCTATATAAAGCCCTAAGTACGTTTGCTGCTCGCAGTTACGTCAGTACCAGCCCCGCTGCAGATTCAAGTAACCGAAATGGAACATTTTCCCCTGACTAGACCCGACACCAGCAACGTGCTAAAAATCCACCCGTGGTTTTTCACCCCACAGCCGTTTCCATTTTGCTTGAATTTAAGACGGTTTGGAGGCCGCAGCCGGTCCTCGGCACGACGGAGAGGAGGAGAGGTGGGAACAGAGTGTGATTTCACATTCAGGACCCACGTTCAAGACGCCTGTGTTTTGTGAAGAAGCTGCACAACAGCAGTTCCAAATCCCATTTGGATCATGCAGAATGCCGCTCCAGATGTTAAACATCTGCCCGATGCCTTCACCGCAGAGCAGCAGCGTTATTCCCACGTTGCACCTATTCGTCAGCGTTAACACACTGCTATTCTCACCTCCTGCACCACCAGAGGTCTTCCCGGAGGTGGAAGGTGGTGACAAATCCAAACGGCTTCCAAGGCAAACAGAGCACTCAAAAGATGGGAGAAAGCAGTGATTTTCAGCCCCCTTTTGCAGACTGAGAAATAAGGAGAATATATATATATATCCAATATATATTTGGAGAATAAGTCTGATGAGGAGAGGCTGAGGGAGCTGGGGGTGTTCAGCCTGGAGAAAAGGAGGCTGAGGGGAGACCTTCTCGCCCTCTCCAACTCCCTGAAAGGAGGGTGTAGCCAGGGGGGGGTCAGTCTGTTCTCTCAAGGAACAGGCGATGGGACAAGAGGAGACAGCCTCAAGTTGCCCCAGGGGAGGTTTAAGATGGATATTAGGAAAAATTTTTACCCTGAAAGGGTTCTTAAGCCTTGGAATGGGCTGCCCAGGGCAGTGGTTGAGGCACCATCCCTGGAGGGATTTAAATCCCGGGTTGACACAGTGCTTAGAGACATGGGTTAGTGATGGTTTTTATCAGAGTTAGGTTAAGATGATCTTAAAGGTCCCTTCCAACCCAGACAATTCTATGATTCTATGTCTTTTCCACTAACTGGTGGGACTGGGTTGTCCTTGCTGGTCTTTTTACAGAAGTGAAAAATAAGGTGCAAATTGACTGACTTGCTCTTGGGCTTCAAAAACCATTGTCAGAGCCAGCGCCATCTCCCAGTCACCGCCGACCCCAGTACAAAGGTCCCACAACACGTCTTTCTTCCCCCCAGAGATGCTGACACAATCACAGAAAGAAATCCTGCTCCGACTTGGGACTCTCTGTTAGTAAATCCAACCCCTTTGTCATGTTTTTTTTTGCCAAGGAAGAAAAAAAAATTGAGCAAACTAGCAAGAAATAAGCCATCGTTTTATTCCCTGGAGGGTATTTCCACCTCCTGATAGCTCTAGCAGGCCAGGACACGGTGACACTTTCATGATCTGGCTGAGAGCAAAACCAATCCCCATCCGTTCCCCCTTTTCCGCTCATGGAGAGCGGGTTTAGAGCAGAGAATTATTGATAGAGCGACTCGAGGGTTTGCACTGAGTCCGAACAAACAGCAAAACGCCTGAAAAGAATTCAAATGCTTTAGCCCTCAGCTTTACATCCAAAGATTAAGGGACAAAGGATCAAAATAAGTACACTGTAGGTTTCTCCAGGAGAAAGGACTCCTGAGAGCTTTCTCCCGGTAACTCTTCACAGATTTGAATGGTCCTCTTTCATTGCAGGGTTTTTTGTTACGCTGGGAGTATTCAGTAATGCAAATACACACAGACTTATATTTTATCTTCCGACACCAATGCGCAGAGCAGCTGGGCTAATGGTGAAAACAGACTGCACAGAAAAAAAAAAATCAGAAGCAAACAACACTTAATAGCTAGAGCAGGCTTTGCTCAAATCCCCCTCTCCGTACTTGACGGCCACGTGGAAACAAACGCCTACAACAAGCTGTCACATCAACAAGGAAACCTCAGCCCTGAAAGTTTGGCTTATTCTCACATCACAACCAGACCCTGAAGCTAAATCCTCTGAAGGATAAGCAAGGATCACAAAGCAGGTACCTGCAACCAGCTCAGAAGCTGAATTCCCATCCGCCAAGCTCCCACCCTCAGGTATCAACCATAAAGCAGGGCGTTCAGCAGTATTTCAGGAGCCAAGCAGTCGTTGGATAGGAAAAGAGGAAATAAAACTGGGTTTACTGCACCTCAAATTATAGGTAGGGGAATAGAGGCCCAAGTCCCGAAGCCGACGGGACGTGGTTTGCTCGGTCTGAGGTTGAGGAGCAAAAAGCAGGGAGAAAACCATGCACAAACCCACAGCTCAGCTCCCTCGATAGAGGGGGAAAACGCCGCTTTGGGGGATTTTCTACCCACAAAAGCAAGAGAAGCGACCAAGCCCAGAGAGAGTTAACTCTCACGGCTCATGCCTGACAGTCCTCCCTTCTCAGCCAGCTTTGCGCAATTTCTACCTAGTTAGGCCAAAAGCTGCAGAGATGCGTGTGCCAGCCTTTTTCCCTTTTTTTTTGTTTTCTCCCCTCTAAACTCCCAGTCTCAGAATTCAGCTGCAGCATAATTCAGGCCGGGATCTCCAGCCTCTCCTTTGTTTATGAAACGATCCCACCCACACGCTTGAGGCCTGAACCAGCGCTCGCTTTTCGCCTTCCTGTCCCCAGAGGGCCGCTGGATCCCGGGATGGTGTGTCCCGCGTTGCTGACCCCCTGGCACGGAGTCTTGCGGGTCTGCTCCATCGCTACCGCCCTCATTCATCAAGCCGAAGCGTCGCTTTCAGCAGAGACATCCATTCCGGCCAACAAACTCCATGAAGAAGGAAGAACGCAAGCAACAAGAAATCCTCAAGTGTTTTTCTCCTGCTTGAGTCGAGCCTCCTGAGCCTTGGAAGGTGCGAAGGAGCAGAAAGCAAGATAAAGCTGGGTATGGAGGGCAGGGGGAGGATGTGTAGAACATCTTCTACAGCGGTGGTGGTGAGAGCCTGGCCCAGGTTGCCCCGAGAAGCTGTGGCTGTCCCATCCCTGGAGGGGTTCAAGGCCAGGTTCGAGGGGGCTTGGAGCAACCTGGGCTGGTGGGAGGGGTCCCTGCCCAGGGCAGGGGCTGGAACTCAATGATCTTTGAGGTCCCTTCCAACCCAAACCGTTCTATGATTCTATGACCTCTTCCTAGACCCAACGCTCTGCCTTTCACACCAACCTGCTTTTCACCGGGGCCACCTGACAGCGTACAGTGATAGAAAAATCAGAGCGAAGCTAAAATAACTCTGTGTTCTGAGGCTGAAGGGATCCTGCTCGGTTCTGCCACAGATCTGCCGGGTGATTTCAGCCACACAAATTCACTTCCCCACCTCCTCGCTGTCACCTCGGAACTCTTGCTCGCACTTTGTCACCCTTTCTGGGAGGAGAAGACAACACTAAGCCCACCTCACCTGCTCCGAATCACAAACCCTCTGCAGCAAAGGCTTCACATCTGTATTTGCCCAAAGGAAAGATGGGATTTCAGTTGGGACTTCCAGCGTTGCTACAATAAAAATTAGTATAAAAATGAGAGGCTGGAGGGGGGAATAAATAGTGTCAAACTATTCTGGGTTGGGCCATATTCCCCTCTGCTCCGCTCCTTTCCTCGCCAAGAGCCACATCTAAGCCCCGCGCTGCTGCTGCTCCTCTTTAGTCCCGGACACAAAAGCCCAGCCCAAGCCAAAACGCTGCGCTCTTGTTACGAAACCAATGAATCTCAGCTTCAGAAAGCCGGGGCCTGCCCGGAGACAGTGAAAAGAAAAGGGTTTGTTTTTGAGCTTTCACAAAAGCATTCCTGGCTCGGAAAGTTTTCGCATGAGCCTCAGCTGCTTTTGTTTCCACTCTCTCAACCAAACGCTTCCCCACGGCTTCGGATCTGATTGCAAAAACCGACACAACTTCCCTAACGTTTTCTTTCACCTTTTGCCATCTGTTTTGCTGTTGGCAGAACAATGATGCCCAGGATAGCATGCCCGTGTCCTCCTCCGCTGCCCAAGCTCAGCGATACCCTTTCTCTTTGCAAGACCCCCCAGGAATCGATAGGGGGAGGAGGGAGGAGATCCCATTCCTAGAAACCCGACTGCCACTTCACCGGCGTTATCCTGGTTGTGAATCACCAGCTCCTGGCTGAAAACAAACCACAGGAGCTGGGATGGCAGAGGGGATCTTTAGCAAAGCATCTCAACACTCACTTTAAATACGCAATGACATGGAGAAACCAGAGAAGGGCACGGGGCAGCGGGGTCTGAGCAGCTACAGCTGTAGGTGTCTCCCCCCCAGCCAGAGAAACTACTCACACGGAGACAGAAAGGGAACCCGAATGACATTTTGCTGCTGTGTATTTTACTCTAATATGTGGGGTTTTTGTTTAAAACAACCATCGTCATGAGCGATGCTAAGGATTGCAGAGCAAGAGAGCGGAGGCATTGGGTACCGGCGGCTCTCTGGTGGCAAGTGATGGCACCAAGACAGAGTTCAGGCAAAGATGCAGTTCTCCCCACAGACCCTCGATTTAACAAGCGCAAGGAGCCCACGTGCCATCTCCATCTCCTCCATATTCATTGCTCTCCTGCTTTAAGATCCCCCGTAATCCCCTCGAACTGCTCTATTCCTCTCCTCCTTAGAGGCAAAAATCTACTCCCTATGAACATTTTTCCCTTAGAACAGAGCTCCAGGATTTCTTGGCTTCCCAATCGCCAAGACATTAAGGCTGTACCCTGGACGAGAAAGGAATTGATTATCTTATTTTTTTTTTACCCAGTTAAGAACATAAACCAAAAATCTTTCCACGTAGACTTTGTTCATCCCAGAGGCATCTCCTCTCCTGTATTTAAACCCTTCACTTACTCCCACCGAAGTCTCAGCTACCTCAGCCTTTTCCACGGAAGATGACTTGGTAGGAAGCTATCTCTTCCCATACATCGGAATGGGTGGAATCTGTTTTGATTTAAACATCTGGAGCTGCCCTTCTGAGTCACCAACGAGGTCCCAGCTGTTAAACAAACAGGGTGAAATAGATGCTGGGAGACGAAAAGGGGTTGCCCGTGGGGGGGGACAGCAGTCCCCTGGGGACATTACGCTGCCTTGGACACTGCAAGCACTTTTTGTTCTGGGTTTGTGTGGTACAAAAGGGTAAGGGATGAGAGTGCAATTCAGGCTCAGGGTCCAGGAGCAAACACAGTGCAGATTAGAAACGACAAAAGCCCAGGCCTTTGCTAAGCCGTGAAACGCTTCAGCGGCAGCCTCGGGGTTGCCAATGCAAAGGCGGGTAATGAAAAGCACCAGGGAAAAGAAAGGCCGGTGACAGAAGGGAGCGAGAGGAGGCAGGAGCACTGAACCCTGGCGATGCTTTGGCAGGGCCGGGAGGCTCAGCTCAGGACAGGACACGGCTCTGCTCTGTGAGCATCAACATCCGAGGGTTTCTTGATCAGCAAAGCTTTTACATTCTCTGTTTCCTTTCATAGAATCGTGGAACGGTTTGGGTTGGAAGGGACCTCAAAAATCATTGAGTTCCAGCCCCTGCCCTGGGCAGGGACACCTCCCACCAGACCAGGTTGCTCCAAGCCCCCTCCAACCTGGCCTTGAACCCCTCCAGGGATGGGGCAGCCACAGCTTCTCAGGGTGACCTGGGCCAGGCTCTCACCACCCTCACACCAAACAAGTTCTTCCCCACATCTCAGCTCCATCTCCCCTCTTTCAGGGTCAAACCCTTCCTCCTCCTCCTAGGGCTCCCCTCCCTCATCACGAGTCCCTCCCCAGCTTTCCTGGAGCCCCCCTTCTTTAGGGACTGGAAGGGGGTCCAAGGTCTCCCCAGAGCCTTCTCTTCTCCAGACTGAACCCCCCCAACTCTCTCAGCCCCCCCTCACAGCAGAGGGGCTCCAGCCCTCCCAGCATCTCCAGGGCCTCCTCTGGCCCCATCCAACAGCTCTGTCTCCTTCTGCTGTTGGTGGCCCCAGAGCTGGAGGCAGCACTGGGGGGGTGTCTCCCCAGAGCGGAGCAGAGGGGCAGAATCCCCCCCTGGCCCTGCTGGCCACGCTACTGGGGATGCAGCCCAGGGTGCGGGGGGCTTTCTGGGCTCCAGCCCACGTTGCCAGGGCGTGTGGAGCTTCTAATCCACCAACGAGAGCTTCTACTGAGCTATTTTAAAGACGATCTGGACCAGCTGCTGTAAGCTAGCCACATTTATTACCTGACCTCTGCACCATCGAACAGAACAGGCTCATACTTTTCTCTCAGGCTTCGTTAAATATTGTCTTGTGTAACAGAGAAGTGTGTCACATCCAGCACGACGGCTGTCACTGCTCAGACCCTGGATACAGGTGGTACAAGAAGACAACCAGTTTAACTGTCCCCCAGGGACCTGCAGCAAACCAGTGCCAGCCCCAGGGCCTTCTCAGCCCCACCAGCTCCAGAGCTCACACCTCCAGCTTGATGACAAGCACCAGGAAACTGAGTTTGCTGGTTTTGCCCGGCAAACTCAGCACCCCATCCTACCACAAGCCACCACAAAGAAACCATTGAGGCAAGGAGTTCGAAACCATCACGCACACACTCTTTAAAATTATAGCACTAAAGCTTGGCAGCCCTTTATCCCAAGAGCAGCTTAATTAATATTTGTCTGGAGTTAGCTCTAGGTCTAGTCAGCTCTAGACCCCTTCTAGACACACCAAGCATCAGCATTTATGGTACACATGGGCTTATGTTTAGAGAAGTAAACATTTACGCCAAAGGGAAAGAAAATAAAACGCTGTTGTCATAACAAACAGGCAAATGAGCCTTTTTATTGTCAGACATTCTTGAGAACCAGACAGCCCAGATGCAGGGCTGAAGTCTCAGATGGCGCCGACCTAAGCTGCGGCTCCCCGCCGTATGGAGAGAGTCTGCACTGATCTGCGGGGCAAAAAGCTAAATAAGAGGAAGAATCACCTCCGTGCCAAGCGGCAACGACCCTTTCCTCCTCCCTTCCTTACACCTTCCTGTTAGAGGCAGCTCAGCGTACGGGGGCATTTCATACGGCCTCATCCACAGAGCCCAATTTCACTGAAAGCTGCCCTTTCCCACCAGTTAAAAACCCTGGACAATATTGTTCAGCCCACTTTCAACCTGGCATAACCAGAGCCTTGAAGCCACGGGGCTTTGAAGTGACATTTTTATATATATATATTTTTTTTTTAATGCTTCATATGCACCCAGAAGGGCAAAGAAGGCCAGAAATAGCAGCCCAGGCTGGTATGTTTAGCTAGACCTTGTCTGCCCACCGTCTGGCCAAAGCTACGCTTTTCCAGTCTCAGGTACCAGATCTATTTGGGAACTGCTACCGGCGGCAGCAATTCGATATATTTAGAGCACGTCCTATTTGAAGCCTGTGTGTGTGCACACAGAGGAAGAAGGGCGGACAACAAATATTTTGTTAAGGATGTTTTGGGGGATAGATTAAAAAAAAACAAACACCTATCGTGCATTTATTTAAGGAATATATTAAGGGCAGGAGCTAGTTACCGTGGTCTTAAAATTGCTGGTCGAGGCAGTAAGGCAGTCGCAGGTACTGTTTGAAAAAGCAGGGACAGCATTCCCTGCTCCTGGGGTTTGTGAACACACATTAAATCATTTTGATTTCAGAGCTTCTGGCATCCTGCAAAGACTTAGGAAAACATTTAAGACTGTGCACACATTTAACTCGCGGGCTTTGGCAGCGTATAAAGGAACCTTAAAGCAGGTCCGCGCTGCCCACCCGACCTCCGTCAGACACTTGTGAGCTGCAGGACAAGAAACCACCAACTGTCGTACGTGGATTTTTATCCTGCTCTCTGCACCTTTTGCCGTGGCATCTTAGAGGATGGAGAGGTGCAGCTCAGGACACACAGATTCTGCTCCCCGCTCTTTTTCTCCGTTTAGCTCCTAGAACCTGGTCCTTTCCCTTGCAGGCTCCTCCTACCCCATCTGCAGGACAGATATGGGGCTTACCGGGGGCAAACTGGGGGCCCATAGGCCCATCTGCTCAGGGATCTTTGTCTAAAGCAGCAGATTCCACTTGTTATGTTTTGCAAAGCTTCAATTATTGTAGTTCAGGGCAAATATTTACAGCACTTACTGTCTGTCCCTCCCAAACTCCATCGCAGGCACCAAGCAGTTTTTCCTCTTTTCAGATGCGTTTTGGGCACTTAAAAACCAACGTGACTAAACTCTTCCTTTCACCCTCATCGACCTTCGGGCTCCCACGACACCCCTCACAACGTGCCTGTCACACTGTAGTGCCTACAAGAGTCATCATTAGGAATAAAGTGGGTAAAACATGCTCTGCCATCACGGTTAGACCCAAGGTCTACATCAAGCCACTAGCATGAAATGAGAGTCTCCAGAGCAGAGCTTTTACTCCAGGCTACACTGTGGCTAAAAAAGAAGGAACGCAAGCTGAAAATCAAACCCGGAGTTAAACAATGGTGTTATTTTAACAATTCTGGGCCCATCATACTGGATATGCAGATGCTTCCATGGAGGATCACAGCAAGCGAGGATCAGCATCAACCTCATGGCATCACAGAATGGTTCGGGTTGGAAGGGACCTTAAAGCCCCCCCAGTGCCACCCCCTGCCCTGGGCAGGGACACCTCCCACCAGACCAGGTTGCTCCAAGCCCCCTCCAACCTGGCCTTGAACCCCTCCAGGGATGGGGCAGCCACAGCTTCTCAGGGCAACCTGGGCCAGGCTTTCACCATCCTCACACCAAAGAAGCTCTTCCTGATATCATAGAATCATGGAATGGTTTGGGTTAGAAGGGACCTTAAAGACCATCTCATTCCAACCCCCTGCCCTGGGCACCTCCCAGCAGACCAGGTTGCTCAAAGCCCCATGCAACCCGGCCTTGATATGCTCCCAAAGGCCAATAGGCAATAATTAAGTCAAACCACAAGCCCTACTCTCTCTGTTAATGAGACATCGTCTGCATATTTAGTCTACACACTTTAAAGAGGAGGGGGAAAAGCCCTCGTCAATGCATTCAGCATCACCACGCTCACGTCAGCATCCAACAAACACTGCTCTCCTGGCTTTGAAAAGGTGAGCAACCTCCAGTGTTTATGCAGCCACTGAGCTAAGGGGGTATCAGGCTCATGCTGACCAGCCGGCAGCTCGTGGAAGGGCTGTCCCCGCCACGCACATCCATCTCCCTCCAAGAAAATAATCCTTTGAACAAGTCCCAAGGCTAAAAGCTGCAGTGGCTGCGGAAAGCAGCAAGCAAAAATGACGGTGGGAGTTTCTCTGCCCTTTAGCAACAGTCTGATGGATTTCAGACCTGCCCCAACCTCGGCCCCGGTGGAAGAGTTAACCTTTTCCTGCCCGTCTCCCATCATGGATCTTCCATCACTCGCCCTCGACTGAAATATTTCACTTTGGCCTGTGACCGGCAACTTGTCTCGCAGAAGCCGGGGTCAGGCACTGCCCCTTCCCAACGGGGCAGGGAATGGAAAGGCTCAGGGACAGGAAGAGATATGAGAGAAGCCTCAAAATATGAGCTGTGACGGGAAAAGATCTGCTTGAGCACATATGTATAAGCCAAGCGGTTTATGGTGATGGAAAAATTCATCCTATACCACTTATCTGCAGCATTTCCAAACTGGGAAAGGGAGGTACGTCCCTCATCCAACAAAAATAAACTCTGCTCGAGGGCTATCGTGTCACTTTTAAAAGAGTGTGAACTCTCTGCCTGTCAGATTTTTAGGACGGAAGGCCAGATTTGAGCAAATGTCAATTTGCACAGCTCCCTCCTACCCACCCCACCCCCCCCTCCGAAGCTGGAGCCCCGTCAAAATGAAGTCAGATGTTTTCTTTCACCTACTGCCTTTCCACGTTAAATCTTAGCAGCACTTGGCAGCCCCGGAGAACTTAGCACTAAAGGGTCTTTAAGACACTTTTCTAAATGATGAATTTAAGATGTTCCGTCTGTCCCTGGCAGCGGGAACACACAGAGCTCCCTGTGACAGGTAAGGGAACTCTAACACGACGGCACATGTTTGGTGATGGCTTAACCAGGCTGCAAAAAGCACATTATTTCCCCTGAAAGCGGAACAAAAGCGCTGCTCCTACCCCACCGCAGCTTCCACCCCGACACACGAAGGGACACCGCTGTCAGGGCTTAGCTCCTGGTTAATCTGCCGGCTGTGAACACAGCAGTTTGCAAAGTCAGATCCATTTGGGAATCATCACAGTCGTTAATAACTGCGGGGAATAACAGTTAATAGCATGGGAGAGCAACGCTGGAAGGTGCAACTGAACACAAAAGCCCCGAGCAGCGTCTTAAACCAGACCGATTTTGGGTAAAGCCTGGTTTTAAAAGCAGCTGAAGGGCAAACCGAAATATCCCCCACTGGAAATCTCAGTGGGAAATTTGTACTGGTTTGGCTCCCTCAGAGCAATAGCTGAAGCCAGAGGGACTGGTGGAGAGACCTGACCACAGCATCGCTGCTCAGTAGAAAATTCCAGGCCCCTTCAACCCCCGATCTCATTCCAAAGAGAAAACGTCACTTGGGCAAGCCGTGGGGCTACAGACCGAAGAACCCAGCGGCTTAGAAAACGATGATGTTTCCTCTGGTGAATGCGAGGTATGATGTGCAGAATTCCCAGGCATGTTAGAGAGGGCAAAGACTTTCAACTTGCGTTCACACAAGCCTTTTGACCTCCCCGTTTTGGAGTTTATGACCCTATGAGTAACCCCGCTCATCATCTTTGACTCAAACTATGTCAACGCCAGCTGCTAATGAGATAAAGCAAAGATTAAGAAGAGGAGGGAAGCTGAGAAGGAGGGGGAAGAGTTTAAACATTTGACAGCTAGCTGTGACTGAAAAGCACTTCCCCAATGGCATTTTAAAAATGTATAGCACATCACCTTCAGCCTTAATCCCGTTGCAACGAAACCAGCAGAAAAAGAACCCTTCAGCTGCCAGTGATCTTACAGGGAGATGAGGAAAATCAGCCTGGCTTTGTGGAGTAAAACCAACAGTGTGGTACTGAGTTGTTCATAAGATTCAGGCAGCGATGGGGAGGGGAGAAGCACAGACACACGGACATGTAGAGCTGGGGGTGAGAGCAGCCACTGCCCAGAAAACGCAACACTATCTTCTACCACCAGGACAACGCCACAGGGACAGCCAGGCTTAGTGCAGGCACTTAAAAATAAAGCTATTCTTCTATTTTATCTTTTTCCCCCCGACCAGTTCAGCGTCTTTAGCCATCAGAACATCGCAACTGCTGTGAGCGCTCCTACTTTTCCTATCAGTGGATGCCTTCATCCATACACAGCTCCCAGGAGCGGCCAGGACACAGGGAACACGACCTCTCTGACACCTCTTTCTCCCGAGAGATCCTTTTGGTGAGTCAGGCTCCTGCTACACGAAATGCTTCAGTCTCATGATTCATTTTACTTATCGTATGGGAAGATTAAGCACCCCCACAGCATCAGCACAAGCTCTCCCTCAATTATCCAATGTGTTCAACTCATTAGTCAACCTCCAGTGCTTAGCTAATGGAAAGGCAGAGCCCTCCAAAGCTTTTATGATTAATACCCGAAGCATCTCAGAGTGAAGTGACCTCCGTCTAGACTAAGGCATCTTTTCTTCCAGGCCTCTTTTTTTGAGGATTCACTGTGGCTTTTGGGGAAGCACGCGTCTGCCAAAGCCATCACTGCTGTTCCATGATCTCGCCTCATTCCCTGGAGCAACAACAGGAGCGCCATTGACGGAGGCAGCTTGGGATCCCTCCGGAAAGTCTCCTTTTCCCTCCTTCGCGCCAAGTGAAGCAAGGTCAAGGCAAGGAAGAGAATTTTAGCTTTCATGTCCCACATCCCCACCCTCGCACAGGAGCCTGCCGTGGAAGAATATGCTGGGAGACCCTTTCTAAATCAGCAGCTGTGACGGAACTGCTAGAATAATTTTGCTGTAAAGCGATCAAGGCGGCTGTATCCATTGTTTCAGATCACAAACAAAGCCAAGGCTCAGCTGTGGAAACCACACCGTGGTACCATACATCCTGGATTCCTTCTCTGCTTAAAATAAGACCTGACTGTGGTTACTGGATGGGCTCTTTTGATAAATTTTGACCAAGGGCAACCACTGAACTCACTTACTGAAACACCCGAGCATCCCAAACCCGGGAGATGTCAGCTGAGTCACCACAAATACTTTCCAACCTAAAAAGCTGAAGGAAAAAGCCCACGTTGTTTTTTTTTTTTAATTTGAAGAGCTCAGCCCAACTTCTTTCCAGTCCCGCAGCTCTTCACTCTTCAAAAATCTAACAAGCCCACCGGAAGGTGATTCGATCCTTTTGCTTTTGTCATCTCCCCAAGAGTCTCAACCTCAACCCAGTCTAGATTACCAGCCTACCCCAGTCACAAGCCACTTTTCCCCAGTGACCAGCCCACGTCTTCCTCCCTTCAATCCTTCCATCACTTCCAGTACTAATCCCCCATTCCCGCAAATATTTCCGCACAGTTATCATGGTTATTTTGTCATTGCACAGCCAAACTGTGCAAAAATCCCTTGATATCTTTCCTTAGAAATCCGCCCATTTCAAGCCGTGGTTGTAAGCCCTGTTCATCTCCAAATCCAAGCCTCCCCATTGACCCCGGCTCTCACACCAGACGTCTCCAAACTGCTCCCAGTACCAAAGGGGAGGGAAAGAAAACTCAGTAATTTAGTGCTATGAGCCAACAAAGTCACCCGGGTGTTAAGGTCTTGGAGCACAGCACACATCCTGCCTCCCTAAATTCATTCTTAGGAATATAACAAACCAGTTTTCAATTCTGAAAAGTGATTGTGGAAGAGGTGTCATGTGTTTTTTCCTTACGCTATAAAAAACCCCTTCGAGTTCTCATTACACATATAAAAATCTGAAAGTTGCAGCTCTAGCCAGCGTCTAAAAGCACCGCCAAGAGTTTGCTTTAACCACAGTGTGCAGCTGGGATAACCCATAATGTGCAGTGGAGGGCACCCCCGTCCCCAGAAGGCTCTTGACCTTCATTTGAAGCACGTTTACCTCGATTTGGTTAAGCAACGAGTTGTCGAACTTGAAGCCAGGGATTCTCTTTTCACTGCAGACCACTCCCACGTCCTCCGTGTGTTTGCAGTCCGTCACTCCCCAGCCGTTGGAAGTGCAGGCTGCCAGGGTGGTCTCCTTCCCGTTACAGTGGACATTGTCCATCCAAATTTTCCCTGAAGGGGCAAGAGAACAGAACTGAGACTCGCAAAGAGGATAAACCTCTGATAAAGAGGACAAAACACTCATAACTGATAGCAAAGCAAGGCTGCTGTGCTCTTACTATGCCAGGGAAAGAGATTATGGCTAAAATAAACTGGAATAAAACAGTTAAGAAATATCAATGATCCACCTCAAACACTTCCTAACTGGAAACAGCTCTTGCCCCGCAGCTTTCCCTTTCCCTTATCTATATGGTAATAAAAAATACCCCCAGCCTGATGCAGATCTGCAGTGATAACCAGCCTCCTCTGATGACAGCCACTTCAGAGCACACAGTGTCACCGGGTCCCCTCGATTTGGCTGATGAGACCCTGCCCCCTCATCACACTCACCAATTCAGCCCTTCTGTATTTAAGGCTTCTCTTTACATCATTTCTCATTTACCAAATCCTCGTTAACTCTCTTACAGGAGACAGCTCAAAGTTTTGATTAAATGCCCTAACCTTTTCAAAAAGCAGATTTTTGCAAAAGCTTTAACAAACAGCTATTGATTGGAACCTCCTGTTACTTGGGTGCTCTTTGAAAACAAATTGCCAGATCCCGTCTCCAGACTGTAATTACCATTTTCCCTCCAGTAAAAAGCATATGCACATGAATAAGCACGTGCATGTGCATATATAGATCCTATCTTTAAAAAAAATCAGATCTCTCAGAACTCACTGTTAAGATGAGCAGGGAAAAATCAGTGTCACCTCCATGCTTTAGGTCATGTTTTCCCAGGAGCTGCCAAGAGCAAAAGACCCAACAGCATCTCTGAGATGCGTCTTTTCAAAGAGCTCATTTTCCCTTTGGGAATGTGCTGGGCACACGCCGCTCCCCAGGGATTTACCCCCTAAGCTGCTGGGAGCAAGGGCCAACAAGCAATTTCCATATTTTAGGATCCCAAAGGCTTTGCTTGTCTGAAGAATAACACATCCTTTGGACAGAAAGGACCGTCTGACCTTCAGAGCCACCAGGAGATCCCGTAGCTGTTTCCCTTGGCTGGCCCAGCTTCGTTCCAGCACCCTAACGAGTTCCCTTGGCTAATTACCCGAGGATGGAGCTGTCAGCCCTCACCGTGCTTCCCAACAGGAGAGCAGAAACAGCTCCTGCAAAGCATGGATTTGTGGTTTGAAGAAAGCACGATCCCCCCTTCACGGGCTTCTCTGCCCCAGGATTTACCCAGCGCTATCCCAGCGTGAGGAGAAGGCTCATTAAATCCCACGGCAATCAGTTTTTGGGTTGTTTTCAAATGTCACGGCCTCTTTCTTGCTCGGAAATCTCCTACTCTGCCCCAAGAGCCAAAATCCACAGCTTGGGACAACATTCAAGGTTTCGCATTTCAGTCAAGTCGCTGTTAAGGCCTCCCCTTGCTCTTTTACGGGCCAGTTTATAGGTGTGAGCGCTAACGAGCGGCGCTAAGTAACAGACACACAGCACGTTCATCCCCACTGCAGTGGAAATAATCCATCTGCGGGTTACATCAACAGCCTGCCAGGCTGCGGTGTTTGCAGAAAAAATTCTCCGTAGGTCAACATTTTACAGAATCCCATGGGGTTGGAAGGGACCTCTGGAGACCATCCAGTCCAACACCCTGCCAGAGCAGGTCCCACAGGAATGTGTCCAGGGGGAGTCTGAACGTCTCCAGAGGAGACTCCACCACCTCTCTGGGCAGCCTCTTCCAGGGCTCTGCCACCCTCAAAGTCGAGAAGTTCCTCCTCGTGTTCAGATGGAACTTCTTATGTTCAAGTTTGTGCCCATTTCCTCTTGTCCTGTCCCTGGGCCCCACTGAAAAAAGACCGGCCCCATCCTCCTGACACCCACCCTTTCAGTAATTATAGGCGTTGATCAGATCCCCCCTCAGCCTTCTCTTCTCCACACTAAAAAGCCCCACGTCCCTCAGCCTTTCCTCCTAAGGGAGATGCTCCAGGCCCCTCATCATCTCTGTAGCCTCTGCTGTCCCCTCTCCAGCAGTTCCCTGTCCTTCTGGAACTGGGGAGCCCAGAACTGGTCCCAGTGTTCCAGCTGGGGCCTCCCCAGGGCAGAGCAGAGGGGCAGGATGACCTCCCTCCACCTGCTGGTCACACTCCTCCTGATGCCCCCCAGGATGCCGTTGGCCTTCTTGGCCACCAGGGCCCATTGCTGGCCCATGGGCATCCTGATGTCCACCAGGACCCCCAGATCTTTCTCCTGAGACCTGCTCTCCAGCAGGTCACCCCCAACCTGTCCTGGTGCAGGGGGTTATTCCTCCCCAGGTGCAGCCCCCTACGCTTGCCCTCGTTGAATTTCACCAGGAATCTCATCATCATTTGAATTCCATCAACATTTAACTAACAACACATCAAAACACAACCACTAAACCTTCTGAGTTATATAATATTATGGAGCTTTTCTCTCTTGAGCATTGGGGTTTTAAGAATTCATTGCTATAACACACGAACAGGCACCTGTCAAAGTCTTTGTTGAGCACGTATTTGGGAATGAGGTACAATAAGGTGCAATCTGCAATCGCCCACACATCCCTGGAGGGGTTCAAGGTCAGGCTGGAGGGGGCTCGGAGCAACCTGGTCTGGTGGGAGGTGTCCTTGCCCAGGGCAGGGGGTGGCACTGGGTGGCCTTTAAGGTCCTTTCCAACCCGAACCATTCTATGATTAAAGAGGAAGCTACTCACCAGGAAGCTACTGCATCACTAAATCTTAAATTTGATCGACAGGTCAGAAATTATTGGGGGTTGGAGAGGCAGCAGGACGATTTCATTGTGCTGGAATTCCCTTACCTTCTCCTTTTCCATATTTCGAGCTCGGCAGCCACGACACCGCCTCCACGTAGCCCAGCTCCCTGCAGACCACGTGGGCAGCGTGGATGGAGAAGTCATCATCGCAGACCGTGCCCCACTCGCCGTTGTAAAACACCTCCACTCTGCCTTCGTTGTGTTTTCTCTTCTGCCCTGCGAGCCGCAGCTGGATTTTGGGAACGTTCGCCGGCCTCTGGGGGGGCTGGTACACTTGGGGGGGTGGCTCAGGGTAACCGGGGAGGTAGGGCCAGTGTTCGTACTGGGCAAGGCCCAGCGGGCTCAGGGAGATGAAGAACAGCACGAAGAAACAGTGGTTACGGGTAAAACCTAGGAATCGTTCCATTTTCGGTGCCCACAGTTCTCAGAGCCAAGTCCTCTGCCAGTCAGTGCAGGTGGGTACCGCGGGGCTGTCCTGAAAGGAAAGGAAAGGAAACTTTGAGTGAGGTTTGATAACAACACGGACTTTCTATCTCTTGCTTCAGCTGGGGAGAAAGCTGCGGAGAAGACGACGTACAATGTTGCCTGTAAAATCTCAAGTCAAGTAAATTCCTTCTTGGGTGGTGGAAGAACAAGCTGATGCTCCGCCACCCACCGTGAAAACCATTTCTAAGTTTTCAGCCAACTTGCTAAGTAGTTTTACCTGAAAAATACCTTTTCCAGGGCAAAATTCTACAGGTCACAAGTGCTAGCAGTTGATTTTCCTATTTCTCTGTAAATTCAGTGGGTCTTGCAAGGTGCAGCCAACCCGGATTAAATCCTACCAGGACAGAACTGAACCAGTTTTCTTCTGCACCTCCTTTAATAAAGAAGCCAAACCCATCACTTACACAGTGGAAAATCAGAAGGGTAATGAAACATATTTATAGGTATTTATATTGAAGTCTGTTTTCCCAATATGATGATAGAAGACTTATTTCTGTCACTGCACGTCCGGTTTCACCTGTAGAGGATCAACAAATGTTACTGCACCCAGACACTTTGCAGAAATAGCCTTGGCTAACCTCGTGTGTCCCATGGAGCAGTGGCTAACGCGCTCCAGCTTTTGGTTGCCAAGTCTGGTTCGGGACTTATTTGTCATACAAGTTCCACAGCCTTAAATAAGCTGGTCGTTTAAGGGATGAACCAGCAACTTTTTGACTCAGGAGAGGGATTTCAGGCCAGATGCTGTGCAGAGTTTAAATCCTGGTCCTTTTCTCCCAGCCTTCGCTCCGGCAGCCGGCACATGGCGCGGTCAAACAGCGCACGTGGGGGTCGGTGGTTGAATAGTTTCCAAATGAAGCAATGCCAGAGTAGTGGGAAAAAAAAAACCACCTCCCCAGCCCTTTAGAGCTCCATTATTTCCTGGCAACCACCAAAGGGGAGGGAGAAGGGGAAAGACTTGGCTCCAAAACCAGATGTCGAGAAGCTAAAATTCTCCAGTGTTTTTTCTAGGTCTTAGCTATCCTTAAAAAATGACCAGAAGATCACATACTCATATGAAGACACAGCCAAACACATTAACCAGCCTCTCAAGCAGCTTAATGAGGAGATGTATCCTGTCCCAAGCAATTAGCCTGGAATTCGAGAGACATCAGTTTAAATCTCAGTTTTTCGGGCCACTGAGATGTTGGGAGGGCTGGAGCCCCTCTGCTGTGAAGGAGGGCTGAGAGAGTTGGGGGGTTCACCCTGGAGAAGAGAAGGCTCCGGGGAGACCTTGGAGCCCCTTCCAGTCCCCAAAAGGGGCTCCAGGAAAGCTGGGGAGGGACTCTGGATGAGGGAGGGGAACCCTAGGATGAAGGTTGATGATTTCCTGGAGGGATTCCTGATAGTTTCCTGAATCCCTGGAAGGGTTCAAGGCCAGGTTGGAAGGGGCTTGGAGCAACCTGGTCTGGTGGGAGGTGTCCCTGCCCATGGAAAGCGTCTGGAACGAGATGGTCTTTAAGGTCCCTTCCAGCCCAAACCATTCTGTGAGTCTCTGTTTCTGCGTGACCTCAGGAAGGTCGCTTCCAGGGCCGTGCCTCAGTTTCCCCTTGTGTTAGACAGGGCTGGCTCCTACTGAAGTGTTTTGAGACCTGGGGATGAAAGGCATTTGCCCAAGGAATAGATAAATGAAGCAGGAAGCATGTGGGTGACAAGTCCAGCATTGAACTTCAGGGAGGGAAACGGGAAAAGCAAGAGAAGACTTTACAACAGGTCTAACCAAACCAGGGAGGGGGGAAAAACACACAGCAAAAAATCTTGAAAAATAAACATTTGGTTTCCAGGAGCCACATACTGTCACGTTAGTCTCACAAGATTGAGAATTGTAAATTTTCATCAGTCATTCAGAGAAATACTGCTATGCAAACAAGGTATTTTTCCATTTTTTTTTTGCAGGTCGGGAGGTGAGGCTGAAAGAGAGGAATAAAATAAAGTCCTGCCCCCCGTCAGGGAGAGTCGGAGGGGAAAAGAGGAAGGAAACACAACTGCTTCCCCAAGGCTGCTCCCCCCCAGCAGCGAACAAAGGGGATTTCCCAAAGCAAAAAGCAGAGGAGGGGGCAGGATACGTGTGTTCTGTGCAAATAAAAGGCTCCTGAGTCAAGGCACATCAGTCGGAGTCAGACGCGGCTGAATTCAATACCTACCAGTGCCTAATTTCAAAACAAACCTCTGAACAAGGTTTTTCATGGATACAAGATGGTTTTTAGCCCAGAGGATAAACACATGGACAGAGCAATTGTCAGGAACAGTGTAAAAAGATTCGAGTAACCGCCTTAAGTCAGATTGTAAGGGAGAAGAATAACATATGTTAGTTATAAGTAAACAAAATACCGAAAGGGGGGTGTCTGACTTCAAGCCTCGTGGTCTTCTGAAAAATCTGGTTTTCAGTTCTAATCTTCTCCAAACATCTGTTTTGACCTACTTGGGTTTTATGTGGCTGTTGTTCCTTGCTACTGCATGAACTGCCTCCGCGAATACTCATCAAAAACTAAGCTGGACCAAAAAAATTAATAAATAATCTCCCTCCAAAAAACTAAGATGAGAGGTAGCGGGGCCCTGACTGAGATAAAAGCTACAGATTGGGTTCCTAAAGGAGTCATTACAGCATTCCCATGGCTGTCCCTCACGCACAGCACTCTGTTTATAGAATCATAGAATCATTCAGCTTGGAAAAGCCCTTGGGATCATCGAGTCCAACCACCAACCCTACTCTACAAAGTTCTCCCCTACACCATATCCCCCAACACCGCATCTAAATGACTCTTAAACACATTCAGGGATAGAATCATAGAAAGGTTAGAGTTGGAAGGGACCTTAAAGATCATCCAGTTCCATGGGCAGGGACACCTCCCACCAGACCAGGTTGTTCAAAGCCCCATCCAACCCAACCTTAAACACTTCCAGGGATGGGGCATCCACAACTTCCTTGGGCAACCTGGTCCAGTGTCTCACCGCCCTCACAGTAAAGAATTTCTGTTATCTAATCTAAATCTCCCCTCTTCCAATTTAAAACCATTACCCCTTGTCCTGTCACTGCACTTCCTGACAAAGGGTCCCTCCTCAGCTCTCCTGTAGGCTCCCTTCAGTTATTGGAAGGCTGCTCTAAGGTCTCCCTGGAGCCTTCTCTTTTCCAGGCTTTTCACCAGGACGGTGACTTACATATCGCTGGGACCTCCTGAAGCCTCTGGACGCTCTCAAAGAGCAACAGGTGGCCACACAAAAGATATTTGAGGCAGCAAAGGCAGATAATGCCTGGTGAGCAGCCTCACGGTCAAGTCTTGAGGGACCTCTAGCTCTCACGAGATTAGAAGGCACGTCAGCGAAATTAACAGAACGAGCCAAATTCCCCTCGAGGTTACAGTTTTGGTTCACGATACTTCAGAAAACTCAAATAGTGATCTCAGTAAGGATATTTTGCAGGAGAAAACGATGGACAAACAGCGCGGAAGCACAGAATCACATGGGGTTGGAAGGGACCTCCAGAGATCATCCAGTCCAACCCCCTGCTAGAGCAGGTCCACCTGCAGCAGGTCCCACAGGAACATCTCCAGAGAAGGAGACTCCACCACCTCTCTGGGCAGCCTCTTCCAGGGCTCTGCCACCCTCACAGGAAAGCAGCTCCTCCTCATGTTTGGATGGAACTTCTTATATTCAAGTTTGTGCCCATTTCCCCTTCTCCTATCCCTGGGGACCACTGAAAAAAGCCCGGCCCCATCCTCCTGACATCCACCCTTGAAGTATTTATAGGCGTTGATCAGATCCCCCTCAGCCTTCTCTTCTCCAGACTAAAAAGCCCCAAGTCCCTCAGCCTTTCCAGGAAGCAGCAGGTCAGCGTGTTTCACGCCTCCCCCTCGTGCCAAGGCAAACAAGGAGCAGCTCCGCGCAGGTTAATGGGGGTCTTTGGTGACCAGAGGCCAAGGAACAGCTCAAATCTGCGCAACACCAGTTTCCAGGGCTGCTTTCTATTCAAACCAAAGCTCTTGAGTCATTTCACTGAAGGACTTGAGCCAAAAGACACAACGGTTTGGGAAAACCATTCCGAGGTGGGATGTAATCGTTACCAGCTGAGAGCGGTACTCCCTGAAGCGTTAATTAATGAAGCAGACAGACCCCTGCAAGATGCCAGAGCCTTTCAAGAAGACACAGCACTGGGAGACCCCTCACGGGCCATGAGCAGCTGGGAGGGGGGGGGGGTCACAACAGACTTCCAGGTTACTTTAATTGATACCAAGATTAGTCAGGGAGATACTAATTTAATTTATAGTAAATACAGTAGGTGTTATTTTCACTCTTGGCTGAGTCAGGCGCCCCAAGACTCCAAAATGCAACTGCAGGGGGGGGTTGCTTTTGTTCCCCAAAAGTTTAGAGACTTCAGAGTCAGGCAAGACTAAGGAAAAACACTGTTTACCATAGAACTGAAAAAAAAGCTGGTGAAAGGGGGAAAAGGTTGTCCAAGAGCCCCCTGTTCCACAGAGGGAAGCGTGACCAGCAAAAAGGAATTTTAACAGGTCTGTATGAACACGATCCCAAACCTCCACTGAGGAAAATAACTCCGGGCACACACATTCTGTGCTCAGCTCACAGAGCATCGTCTCTCATCTTTGTCTAGATCCTGCAAGGACCAGGAATACCAAGGAAAAGTGCTGGAAAAACATTCCGAAATCTCCCTTCTCCTCCAATTCCACCTGTGGAAGCGAATCCCGGAGGAATTCTCCCCCAAGATGAGAAGAGCAGCGATGCCCCACGCTTCGGGAGACAGCGCTGCAGTGTGTACCAGCAACCACAGCCCACTCTCCTTTCAGGTCACATTACCGCCCGCTTCAAAATAGTTATAAATTCAAGCATCAAGAGACAAAGCCTTCACAGTGTTTGCATCGCCCCAGGAATAAAACCTCCCAGCCCCAGAGGTCTTGTTTATTGAGGTGCTTCAGAGAAACTATTCAGCCCAAGTCACGGTGTCAGGAAAAGCAGAATCCATTGGAATTTCAACACAGGCATATTTTTAGTATTTCCACAAGAAACACCAGCCCAGGTCCAATGGGGAAACTTCAGGAGCCCAGCGTGACCAGTAGCGTCCAGGGAAGCCACTCAGCACTGCAGTACCCTGAAGGGCTCAGGGCTTTCTGCCTCCTGTGAACATGGTTTGGGGGGAAAACAGGGAATTATGGCACTGGAAAGGCTCAGGCATCTTCTGGCAGAGACATCCACCCACACCATCCAGGGCAGGTTTTATTGGGAGGCAAAGACAAGCAGTAACCAGACCAGTACAGGACTGGTCTAGAGGGTTGATGAAGCAGCACAGAAAATTTTACACCGGTTCCTTCACTCCACAGCACAACAGCCACACGAGTCCTGGGTTTATTTTTTCCTGGCTCCCCCTGAAAGCTCTCGCCTTATCTCCAAGACAGTTGTATCGCATCGGTATCAAAACTATCACTGCTCTTCAGTGAGGACGCTGAGGATTCAGCAAGACTCAGGAGCATTTACATGGGGCAGTATCAGACAGGAGCCGACTCCACACGTACGTTCACGGCAGCATCGTTATAAGCCACAATAACAACATTCAATAAGGAAAATATTTAAGGAAACCCCACTCCTCTGCTGCCGTGACCAAGATCTGGATGCATTTCCCCCCCCAAGTCTCAAAGAAAGCTGCACAGGCTGAACTCCCTTAGAACAAATCTAGGCTTGGGTTTGCGGGACCTTTGGGTTGTGCTGGCTATTCCCTTTATTGTGGGGCTCCTTCCTCCCCTCACATCCTCCCTTTAACAGCCTCCAGACTTTATTAATAATGATGTCATCCTTCAAGTATATATTTTGGTCTCCCCATTCAAAGGAATCCAAGACACAAGATTAAAAACCTATTGAATCAAGTCGGTGGAGAAGCCAGGAAAATACTCCAGGACTCCTGGCTCCCCATCCTGTACTTCAGGCCGTAAGACAATTCTCCATCACCACATTAACGTGTAATTTAAGGCTTTAAGGCATGCTCCTGCGAGCTGCTGACTCAGCCCTTTTCAGGACACCAGTCTTAAGTCTTGAAGGGAGCAGACAGAACAAGGGCCTGAAGGGATACGTGAACAGTTTAGTTTCAAAATAATATCAAGCTTTTACTTCTCCAGAGAATTCACCAAGTGAAATTAATAGGCTGTTCATCTTCCCAAACCAAAACTGGCTCCTACCAGTAAGAATCCCTTTTTTAATTTCACCAAATCATCCAAACAACAGCTCAGCTCCGACAAAACCAGAAGGACCAGCTTTCCTGTTCCCAAACTCACCCAGACAACAAAAGGAAAAGCCTGGAATGGTTGATTTGTGCCTGGAGATCCAGCAACGCTCCGTTGGGCTTGGCATCCATCGGGAGGAAGAGGCAATTAGCGCTGTGACCACTGCTGGCACGCCTGGGTCTGGGCCAGGAGCACCAAACACTTGGTAGTCAGCCACTTGAGACGGCACCGCCTGAATCGCACGCCCTGGGTTTCCAATTCCATGCCCCGTCACCCAAAGCACATTCCTCAGGCACCCTCACGGCCATGGGGCAGGATTTCCCACCGCCGCTGGAGCCGTCCTCCAGCCGACACGAGGGCAAGACACACTGGGCGCCTCTCCAGTCCTATTAAAGTGAATGGAAATGCGACTGCTCACTTGGGTGAGAGCTCGGAAACGTTCTCCTGCTGTTCCAAGAGACTCAGCCCTGCTGCGGGCACTAGGGCTAATGCTTTCGTAGATTAAATCCCCATTGATTATAACCATAGAATCACAGAATGGTTTGGGTTGGAAGGGACCTTAAAGGCCATCCAGTCCCACCCCCTGACCTGGGCAGGGACACCTCCCACCAGACCAGGTTGCTCCAAGCCCCCTCCAACCTGGCCTTGAACCCCTCCAGGGATGGGGCAGCCACAGCTTCTCAGGGTGACCTGGGCCAGGCTCTCACCACCCTCACACCAAAGAAGTTCTTCCCCACATCTCAGCTCCATCTCCCCTCTTTCAGGGTCAAACCCTTCTGCCTCCTCCTGGGGCTCCCCTCCCTCATCCAGAGTCCCTCCCCAGCTTTCCTGGAGCTCCTTGAGGGACTGGAAGGGGCTCCAAGGTCTCCCTGGAGCCTTCTCTTCTCCAGGCTGAACTCCCCCAACTCTCTCAGCCCCTCCTCCCAGCAGAGGGGCTCCATCCCTCCCAGCATCTCCAGGGCCTCCTCTGGCCCCGCTCCAACAGGTCCATGTCCTTCTGACGTCGGTGGCCCCAGAGCTGGAGGCAGCACTTGGTGGGGGGGTGTCTCCCCAGAGCAGAGCAGAGGGGCAGAATCCCCCCTGGCCCTGCTGGGGATGCAGCCCAGGGTGCTGTTGATGTACAGTGTTCTGGGGCTTTTTGGGCTCCTCAGGGCCAAAATGCCATCCTGCTGCGCCTGATGGGCCACCAAGACCCTTCTGGTGTCACTACCCGGCTGCTTCGAGGAGAGGTAGCACCCGCCAAGGCAATCCAAAGAGCCTGCTGAAGGTGGAGGTGGAATGACTGAAGGAAGCCAAAACAGCACTGGGGACATCTAAACCAAAAACTAGAGGGTTTTTTTTTCATTAATATGTTGTATAGGATTGAGACCACAGCCCAGAACAAGCAGGATGGCAGAGATCATTCCAGGATAGCTTTTTGATGCGTTACAAAGCCAGAGACTCTTCAAGCCCAGAAGGACGGTGATATTATCCACTAGTGCTCACTCCAAAGAACACATTTCCTCTGGATTTCTCTTCACAGTTGAGGAGAAAAGAACCAAAGCCATTTGCTCATCCCTTTCACTCGGGCTCCTGGAGCTCTCAGATTAGCGTAGGGCTTTCATAAGTCACTTCAGAGAGCTGTTGGTGCTCAGGAACCGAAACCTGCCACCCAGGAGCCAAAAGCTACTTTAAGAAAGCAAATGTCACATTATTGCAAGCCAGCCAAGAGCAACCAGCAGCAAATTCAACACTTGTTCACATCAGGGAAGTGATCAAATGCATTTGCTGCTTCTAGTCTGTGGGGATGCTGCAGGGACAGAGAGCAAAGTCCCAGCGTGTCCTCCCACAGCCTCCAAAACTCACAGAATCCAAAACTACAGACTTGCCACGACTTTACCAACCACAAGATCTCACTCAAGAGAGAAACAACATTATTTAATAACTGCTAAAGAACCTTCTGGCCTCAGCTTCACATTCAACTGTACCTATTTACGTGCCCACTTTTTTTTTTCCCCCTCTCCTAAAAAGCTTCCTACCTGGAACAGAGAAGAGTTTGGAGGGTTTGCCAGCTGATGAGGCTGAACTCCAACAGACAGGACCTTGAAGAGACAGCAAAAAGAGATGTCTATAGCCCAGGAATGTATATTATTTGCCATCGCTTGCTATGGAAGCTAGCCAGGAGGAGAGAAGCTCAGATGGACAAACACACTAATTAGGGGAGTAAGGAAGAAAAGGTACTTTGCTTGTGTTGTCTTTTAAAAGACAGCTACAAGTCTAACAACAGAACAATCCGTGTTTGTGGAAGTTGCCCAACCAAAGCCCTTGGCGTCATTATCTGATGAGGTCTATGAGATCCAAATGTTTAGAATTACGCTGCTTTCCCAAGTTGCGTGGACACAGCAACTTTTGCAGGGCAAATCACCCAGATCTGTGGTCACTACCAGGCTCAGCTGAGTGCTTCTTACAGCTCCCAAATCCAGGCTGTGTGGCCTCTTCTCCCTTCTACTTCTTCAGCTGAAGCAATTCACATTTGCCTTCAGTTTTAGCCCCGTGACACATTCTTAGAAGGCAAAAAAAGCTTGCCTGGGGGTCAGATGGACACATGCAGCATCTTCTTTCCATGTTCCAGCTGCAATTCAAATATGCTTCATTTGGGGAAGTTCTTTATTTTCCTTCTCTCTTTCCTTTGCCTGGTGTCGGAGAACGAAGACGAATAGAGATATGAATCATGACAACGCTCGGGCTCCTGGCCAGCACCAGCTGCCTGATCCACAGACCTTGTGCTGCGCTCTTAATAGGAAACAGAACTTATTCCCAAATACACTTCCAAGACAATTAAACAGAAAAAGTGATTTTTTAGAACCTAGGAGTATAAATTCTTTAATTTGGAGGTAGTGGATGCGATTACGATGGCCAAGAAATCCATTTGTGCTTAGTAAAACCGGCAGCAGCAAGAAGAGCTATAGGATTCAACTTCTCTTTTCATGAAACACAACTAGTTCATGACATACACAATTTGTTCCATGAATAAAGACCCTACAAAAGGTACCACAGCTGACACTGGGGGGGACTTTCCTGCTCAATGTGTGTATTTGCAGACATTCATAGTAACGTGTAACGGCACACACACACGTGCTCCCCGAGCATCTCACAAAGTGCTTTGCAAACCAACTGACTGGTGGATCTGCTAAATCCTTCCATCCACTGGAGCTGCCATCTCTAAGAAAGGGCATCGCTGTGTTTTTAAACAGCACCAAGACTGTTGTGAAGCAGTTCGGGAGGAGGAAGAATACAAGGTTAAAATAAACTTAAAAATAAGAAACAGAGAGAACAGAAGGGAAGTCAGTGGTAGAATCAGGTAAAGACAATGAACTTGGGAGTCAAACTATTGAAAAATGCCCCAAAACATTACTAGGCACATATAACTTGCAAAAGGATAGCACTTTCAGCAAATTCATGGCTTCCCTGTTAACTCATCCTGCTGAAGACAAAGGCATCGTCCTCTACTACATCACCAACACCCCCCTCCATCTCGGTGGCTTTGCCAAGCTGCTAAAACTTCCTTGAAGGTTTTTCTAAAGACCTCATCTGTCCACTCCTGCCCCACACTGGATGTGACTGGAGAACAGACAGGCTCAGAGCTGTCCTGAGCCCCATCACCACCTGGCTGTGGTATCAAACTTCACATTGTAACCCATTTTGGGGAGTGATTTCCAACATCATCCTGCCCTCAGAACTAAGGAAATTCCTTCCTGCAGCAACAAGCCCCCCAGCACTCCACGCTGAAGATGTGGCTTCCCCCTATAACGCTTAATGCTTTGCTAGTAGTTCATGCTAATATTTCATTTTATGTTTTCTAACTGCTCTCTAGCTTCCGACCAAGGAAATTCCACCACTGTGGGTGGTTCAATACAGACGAAATGAAACTGGCAAGTGGGAACCCTAAAGCAATTCTTTTCAGCCCGATTCAGTATAAATTTGAAAGCCCTGCAATGTCAGCTTTATTAGCTGATTAGAGAGATGCTAAATAGTTTTCCTATTACACTCCCAGACAGCTAAACTAGGATCTTTCTCTACAGTCTTCTAAACTAGCTTGGTCTTTAGATAATTTTTTTCCACCCCCACACGCTATCATCTGCTTAAATTAAACAGATTACAGAATTATTAATTTTTGTTACAAAGCTGGGGCGGGACTCTGGAAGAGTTATTTGTGCACGTGCTGAGAAATCAGAACTCCGCCTGGGCTAAATTCATTCCAGCGGGAAACATCCCGAGTTTCTGCGCTACAACTTTTCCCAGGTGGGTACCCCGGCAGATCCCGGATCCATCCTCAAAACGACTAATTGCTGCGTGATAAAACAGCCTGAAGAAAGTTGCTGGAGGGCTGAGGGCAGCTTTGCACGGGGCTGGGGAATGCCAAGCAATGACAGCAGAAAAGTTTCTTAACTAAGGACATAACGTGGCTTTTTTTTTTTCACCTTCTGCCAATGGGAAACATCTGCACCGAAGCCTTTTCCCCTGAAAGAGCACAGTTATTCAGAGAGGAGAGAATTTAAACTGCGTCTGAAGTTGAGCTGGTAACGTTTACACAATGCTGATGGCATGTACTGTAGCCTTCTGCTCCAAATCGAGCACATTTTACTAATATTACAGAATATGCATCGCCTGAACTTGTAAACAGTTTGCAACATGCCTTTTTTATTTCATCTCTGCACGCCTGGGAGCAAGGAAGGGGGAGAAAGTCTTTAACTTGGTCACAACATAGTTGCAAAATGACACTGAATATTCCACTCCTGCCAAATCCAAGTCTCAGGGGACAGGGATTAGAAGAAACCTCTACCTTCTTCCCCCCAGCCCGTTAAGTCCAAACATTGTACTTTGTTACAACAAAGTGATGGGAGAGAAAGAAAATACCTTCAAAGAGAGAAGGCAAGAAGTGAACTCAGCCCTGAAGCAAGAGAGGGTTAGAAATGTTTAAACTAATTAATCAGCCCCTTCATCTCTAGCAATAAAGCCACTCTTGTGGCTCGTAGCCCGGGCGAGACGGCGTTTACCTTGGAGTTAGTGGTAGGCTGTGCTGGGGGGGACCTCTGGCTTGTCGCGCTTCATGAAGTTCTTTCTTCTGGGCTGAGCGGTCCCCTCTGCGCTGGAAAAAGTATCCTGCAGCCAGAGAAATACGCTGCGAGAAGCTGCTGCTTGCTGGCAAATTTCACTAGACTTAGGCAAGCAAACCCCTCCCCAGACCCAGCCCCTTCAGCCTCAGCTCAGGGTGATATCATGGGCTTGTCTTGTAATCCGAGGAGAAGGGCTGCAAAGAGAGAAGAAATGGGGGGGGGAACGACACAAAACCTAGCCAGAGTTGTGGGGAAGGAGGCGGATTTGGAAGAGGAATGCTTTTCTCAGGACGTTCCTAGAGAACAAGTATTGAGAATGGCATCGGTGGGATGAGAGAGGTTTTTAAGCCCCCCGGTTTGATTCGGAGCCTCCCTGGGCTCAGCCCTCTCCAGACAGGGAGGAGTGCAGGGTCTCGTAGCACAGCATCTTTAAAGTACACCCCTCGCTGTAGGTTGGGGAGTCTGCAGCCCAACATCTCCCCAGTTATTCGGGTATCACCCACCTTAACCCTTCAGCATCCAGCAACCTCTTTTCCAGCTGCCTGATGTCCTTAAAGCTCCAAAACGCAGCGGCTCCAACCAAGGCACGTATTTAAAAACCATCTAAGATCCGCAGCACGAGTTACTCCTTGGCGTCCCGAGGACTAAATGGGTAATAAAAACAATTCTTCATGAAAAAAAAAAAAGCCCAGACCAATCCAAAATCAATCCAAAATTCAGAGCATCTGTGGCGTGAAGAGCAGCAGTGAAGCAGCACCGCACTCGGAGCTAATTAAAACAGTTCTTCTATCAACAAGAACTAACTAAACCAATTAGACATTATTCTGAGGCAACTGTCAACTTCTGCAGTCGCTTCAACTAGAGGGGGGGATTTATGTTTTTAAAAAGGTCTTTTTTTTCTATTTAGGCTTTTAATGCATCAAAACAATTCTATTCAATTATTTTTTTTTTCCCGTAAACGTGAAAATAACANAGGCAAACTTTTGAAGGAATATCCCCAGTTTTTTCCAGTATATTTGTATTTGTAAAGGCCTTTCCAGCAAGCCCTTCCCTAGCACAGGACGGCCACCTACGGAATACTTTTCCAGGTTAGTCCTGCCCGGTTTCACACCAATTCCCAAATTAATTCTATTAATTAGTTTGAAAAGTTCAAGTGCTTAATCCACATCTCTGGATACATTTCCAGCAACCACAAGAACACATCTGTCATCAGACTGCTCCCTTTTCCCAGGCTTTTCATCACTTCCTAGACCCAAGTTCACCCACACCAACTCTGCCTGTGCCCTGCTCGGAGCACAATTCCGTTTTCTCACCCCAAACCCCAGGAAAAGCAGCGTTTGTCCTTAGTCCCGGCTGCCCTGGTACTGACCTGCCGAGCTTCCCCATCCTCCCGTGCCACCTTTAATTGGAAAGAGATACTGCACCAAACTGGGCATCAACACTAGGGCCCTGGAGATGCTGGGAGGGCTGGAGCCCCTCTGCTGGGGCTGAGAGAGTTGGGGGAGTTCAGCCTGGAGAAGAGAAGGATCCAGGGAGACCTCGGAGCCCCTTTCAGGCCCTCAAGGGGCTCCAGGAAAGCTGGGGCGGGACTCTGGATCAGGGAGGGGAGCCCTAGGAGGAGGGGGCAGGGGTTGACTCTGAAAGAGGGGGGATGGAGCTGAGATGTGGGGAAGAACTTCTTTGGTGTGAGGGTGGTGAGAGCCTGGACCAGGTCGCCCCGAAAAGCTGTGGCTGCCCCATCCTTGGAGGGGTTCAAGGCCAAGATTGCTTGGAGCAACCTGGGCTGGTGGGAGGTGTCCCTGCCCAGGGACTTGATGATCTTTAAGGTTCCTTCCAACCCAAACCATTCTGTGATTGCATGATTAGGGGAAACTGCAACATGCTGGAAACAGAAAGGGAGCTAGTGTGGAAGTGTAATGCAGCCCTGAATAATTTAAGCAAGGTTTTAGCTCTTGGCCGAATGAACTGACAACAACAGAGCAGCTCAACCTTGCTGACAAGAGACTGTAAGACCGTAATCTCTCTTGCTCTCTGCTTCACAGGCTCTACATGAAGTGGTCTCGTCCAGAATTGAACACAAGAATGGCCCCGTTACTGGCATAGCCGGCTTCGAGGTAATGCCCACCCAGAGCTGGGAATATTGGTAGGGCGATGACAACCCCGTTCCCATGAGTTGGCAAAGCCTCCTGCAGGGCAGCACCTCAGCATCGACCGTGGTGTTAAAGGAGGGAAAAAAATAAAACAGAAAGAAGACAGTTGTTTCTTGGTGTGATACAGAGAATATCAAGATGTTAGGACTTAATCCCAGGTTGCCACTGAAATGGAACTTGGCTCTTCTTCCCAGGGAAGCCAGCAGGAGTGGTAAGGAGCCGCTAGTCCACAATTCTGGATAATTAGTCCACACTAATTCTCCTGTAGCCGGAATGCTCATGAAAGAGGTGAAATCCTGCAAAATCCCAATTAGCATCATGGCTATCAGCAGAGCACCACCTGGTGGGTCAAGCCCTGAGTTTAGGGACCATCAGGGGAAAAACATGTCCCAGCAGAAGCTCGGCGGAGCAGGAGCTATTTCAGACTGGCAGGAAGCTGAAGGCAGTTTGGCCAGAAGAAGGAATGTGTGAGCGTCTGCTGATCGGGGCATGGAGAAACATGACAGCCTGCCGGAGGAATGCTTGCCCAATGCCAGGGTCGGGTAAGGATACAAGCAGCAAATGCCATGCAGGCTTCCAGCTGATGGAAGAGCTCACTGGTTGCATAAAGCAAAAAAAAAAGCCACTAAAAATCAGGAGGAATTCAGCAAAGCTCTTCAAGGTAAAGCACTGGATTCAGGGAATTTGCTGCCCCCTTCGTATTGCAGCTGGTTAAGACCGAACGAAAAGCACCTAGGAAAAAAATAATATTAGAAAACCTCTCAAAATTCACAGGCTACAGGAAAAAAATGCTGCACAAACTAAATTTGCATCATCTGATCACGTAGACAGGAGACCAGGGAAACAATTTGCCAGGCCCACCGGCCATCCCATCGCCTCTCAACCTGCATGACCGTCGCCTCATTGCTCTTTGGGGTCTGGGGGGTTTGCTGCCCTTTCTTCTCCTCAGGAGGGAAGCATCTACCACCCCAGGTCTTCTCCTCTCCCCAGCAGTAATCTTTCAGCTTCTTCCAACGAAGGGGCAAAGATGCACCTTTATGGGCAGCAATACCATAGCTAACAGCAGGCATTGATGTTCTGCACTCAGTGTCTCCATAAATAATAGATATTTTAATGCAAAACACTCGTACAAGTACCAGCTACAGCTGAATCGGTCTCTTGGCCATACACACAGCCAGCTTTTCAGGTCCACATCCCTCGCCTACATGTTTTCTTCTGCATCTGCCTGAAGGACACACCTTGCCAGACGGACAAGTCAAGACGGGTTTTGACCAAGTAAGTCACAGTCATGGTCCATGCTCCCCAAAATTAGGCACGCGCTATTAGGTTCTATAATCTCTTGTCTCCAATTTTCAGTTCTTTTAAAAAGGGAAGGCTCATTGCTTCCCCAAACCTTGTGGTTTCAACCTTGTAGACTCTCTGGAGCCGCGGGTCGACTTAACCTTTCAAATCCACGGAGCAGATATGCTACGCTCCGGAAAGGTTGCTCCGCACAGAGATGATCCAGGCGATACCTAAAGAACCGAAGGACCCGAGCACTCTGTCAGAGCGTTAATGACACGTGGCAATTTTCAAACCAATTGGCCCTAGTGCAAAGTTCCTGCAAGGTGTAATTGGAGAGCTATAGCCCTGCTTTTGAGCTCACAGGACGGCTAACAAACACCAGCGATCCTGGAGAAGTAGGTCCATGCATCCCTCCAAAAAAGGCATAAACTAATTTATATGATGCGTTTAATTGTTACTGGAATTTCTACAATTTCCACGAGGAGCGTGGTAGTGACTGAACTGACCTCCCAGACTCCCATCCCTGCTATTTGGGTACCGTTAGTTGCTGTTGAAAGGGCTGTAAACTAGCGTGGCTTCAATTCAGGAAGGAATCCTTGCTTGAGACAGCTCTTCTGCCGCCAGCAAAGCTAGAAAAATAAGATTCATCTTCTGGAAGCAATAACTTCAACCATTTGAGACTTCTCTTTCTCCTCCTCTGCATGTGTTCTCATCTAATGCTCAATGCAGTGCAGACAGTGACCACATCACGCTTACTTTCCATCACCCACTTGATTTTCCATGCTTTGCAGAGTCACCCCCTCAGATCTGCAGCCTCATCACTTCGCAGTCCTGCTGTTCATATTAACTCACGGAGGCCCAGTGCTACTAAGGCTCGATGCTCTATAAAAACATCCCAAAATGAGATCTCTGACTCTTCACAAATGGCCCACCTGAACAGAAGTGCAGATCAGCCTCGTAGGAGATCTGCAACAGACCCATGCCTTCCAGCTCTCAGTTTGATAGAATTGTCTAGGTTAAAAGGGACCTTTAAGGTGATCTAGTCCAACCATCAACCTGACTCTGATAAAAAACAATCACTAAACCACGTCTCTAAGCACTATGTCAACCCGGCTTTTAAATCCCTCCAGGGATGGGGCCTCAACCACCGCCCTGGGCAGCCCATTCCAAGGATTAATAACCCTTTCAGGGTAAAAATTTTTCCTAATATCCATCTTAAACCTCCCCTGGGGCAACTTGAGGCCATTTCCTCTTGTCCCATCGCCTGTGACTTGAGAGAAGAGACCAATCCCCCCTGGCTACACCCTCCTTTCAGGGAGTTGGAGAGAGCAAGAAGGTCTCCCCTCAGCCCCCTTTTCTCCAGGCTGAACACCCCCAGCTCCCTCAGCCTCTCCTTGAGAGCAAAACACCTTCAACACCCGTTAACTCACCCTATCTCTGAGCAGACGAGAGGCTCGTACACCCAAAGTGGGTGAAAACGTGAAGCTCCGTGAAATACTCACGGCAGATCTATTTCTGCAGCAGGCCCAGGGGCTCAGAAATGTCTGTTCTTGTACATGACAGTAGCTGTTCCTTCTCAGTCCCAGGCAGCGTGAACAGAGCAGCACATACACAGAGGAAGGACATAAATCTCCCTTGCATTTCTCTCCTTAACCTTTCAAGAAAGGGATAGGGGGAGGCCAGTTAGTCCTGAAATCTCCCAACTGGAATGTGAGCTTCTGGCTTCCCTAAGCTATGGAATACTCCAACACAAGGCACTTTGCAAGTGCTTTTCATTCTCTATCTGTAAGAGCAATTACTTGGAGAACCTGGCTGTCTTTGAGCCCTGATTCGAGGAGTCAGCTGTTGAAAGGCAACTTCCCCCCAAGCAATCTCCTGACGAAACGCAGGTGACACGCGGTATCTGGCCAGCACACACCGACATCCCTCCCCGTACACACAGGCTCCTGACAGATTCCCTCTGCGCAACTCAGCCACCCAAGAGATAAGCCCAGAAGGGTGTGAACAAAGCTTTGCCCCTAAAAAAAAAAATATACATGAAAAGAGGGAGGCTTCTAGAAAGGAAGAGAGTTTGAGAAATCCAGCTTCACCAATTCGAGGCAGTGGTGATGCTGTGGGAAAGCAGCAGGAGCTAATCCCACATGGGCAGTGAAATTACTCATTAAAAGGTCCGGGAGGAGGGTTGCATTTTATCTTCTTGTCCTGAGGGATGGCAGAGGTCCCGGAGCTTACCATCCCCTCCCACTAGATGGCAAGAGTCCCCCTCCTAACAGCAGAGCCTCTGCAAGCCCAGACTTTGCATCCAGGGGTCAGGAGAGAAGGGACTTCTGGCCCTGAAGAGCACCGAGCAGATGGAACTGGCTTCCAGGATTTATTTTGCTGTGATGGGAAAGCTTTGTGCAGGAGAAAGGGAGAAGAGGGAAGGAAGAGAACAGAATCAAGAACACAGTGTGCTGGTCTCCATTACGCACAGGCAAATGCAGCAAATTCCTCCTCATCCTTAAAAGACGTTATGGAAACAGCTGTTTTAACGTCTTTTGTGCTGATTCACTGTGACAGGTCAAAGAACATGTCCTAACAAGCACAGTCTCTGCCAGTGGCTCTGTTCTCATGCAGAAACTTGAACAATTAGTTCAAGAACAGAGACTTCAGTTGCTGAATTTGCAAGAGGGCTCACGCAGGGGCAGGACGTGGGCTGCAGAAGGGGACGTTTTGGGTTGGAAGGAACATGCTTTTCACACCTTGCATCTGGTTCCACCTTCATGTCTACATGATCAGCAAGGAGCTAAAGACCCTCAGCTTTCCTGGCAGGTAGCGTCTTTAAGAGTTACCTGAAATTACTGTCAAAATTTGGCCATGGCAACCTAGAGAGCCCACTGAATGGGTAAAAAAACCTGGCACTGTTGGAATCTTGTTTGCAAGTCACCACTGGAGTTATCAGCAAGAGAGAAATGCTGGTAAAGAGCCGTGCACATAAGACCTAGGAACAGAAAATGTCTGCAACCTATAAATTCAAATCCTGCCCTGCACATTATTTGTGGCAGGGAATGTAGAGCTAGTAACATCCAGAACCCTGGAAAGCATTTGGAGTTCAGGAAAATCTGGATATTACAGAATCACAGAATGGTTTGGGTTGGAAGGAACTTTAAAGCTCATCCAGTCCCTGGGCATGGACACCTCCCACCAGCCCAGGTTGCTCCAAGCCCCCTCCAACCTGGCCTTGAATCCTTCCAGAGATGGGGCAGCCACAGCTTCTCTGGGCAACCTGTTCCACTTTGTCCCCTCAGTGCATTTGTGTTGCCTGGCACACGAGTGCTGAGCCCTCCCTTTTGAAGATCAGGGCTCTAAAAACGTATCTCCAGCAACACAAACCACTCTCATTGTAGGAAGACACAGCTAACCCAGTCCCAAGCAATTCCCGAGCACCACCTCCCACCAACCTAAAGACCTTCAAGCACAAGCAGGTGAGAAAGTCATTGTCGTCCTCCTGTTCTTTAAACAAAAGGACCCACACCTGAAAAAAACAACTGTCAGGACCAGGTCCCCTGAACACTCCACACACAGAGGCTGGTGCCCAAGGAGAGGGACACAGCAAGTCCTCACCAGGCTCATTTTGGCTTTCAATGAGCTTCATGCGTTATTTAGTAGCAACAATGGCAGAAACAATGGGACAAGAAAGAACAAGGTGCCCTGGATCAGGCATGGCATCAAGTCACTGCTATTGACTGTCCCCTTTGCTAAGTGCCACAGGGACAGAAAACCCTTTTGTTTCCACAAGCTCCAGGGCTGCCTCTGTAGGGCTGGTGCTCCTGGAGGAGCTTCAGCTCTTCCCCATCCTCTCCATCACACCCTGCCTTTCTCATGGCTATACTTTTGTCTCCCCAACTACTTCTTCCATTAGGGGCCACCTTTTGGACCTTTTCCACACACAAAAACACAACGACAAAAAGAAGAGTGATACGTTTAAGAGGCCGTGAAGCCAAAAGCTTCAGTATCATTCTCCTGTCCATTCCAGGTCACCAGGACAGGTCAAAGAGCAGTGCCCTCTCCTCCCCTCTGTGCTTTTCTGCATGCCTTACCTGGCCTTAATGGACCTGGAGAAAGGACAAGGTGAACAGGAGAGGCCCAAGAAAGAAAAATAAAGCATGTTACTGCAAAAACAGACACAAACAGATAAACATTACCATTGTGACTTGGGAATCCAAGCGCAGGAACGGGCACTGAGTGAAAACAGGTATTGCTAAGTCTCTTAAAGGAGTCAGGTTTCCCCTGGTGTTGTTGCTTAGTGCAGTCTCTTTGAAGAAGGTTTGTCCAGGGGTGGGATGAAAAGGTTTCCTTTCTTTTTTCCCCTCCCTTCATCTCCAGTTGCAAAAAGATCTGCAAGAATAATATGGTTTTAGCCTTCCCTCAGGAGACGTCACAAACTTCCTCCTCCTCTTCCACAGCCCCTGCCCTGTCCTGCAAAACCCTACGGAGGGGAGGGAGGAAAAAAAAAACCCACCCAAAAAACCCCACCACAAACACACACACACTGTCATTCTAATTAACAGGACACTACAGCCAGATCTTCAAAGCAAAGAGCTGAATGTACAAACACTTGCCACGGGATAATTCCAGCACTGAAAAGCACAGCAGTCTTGTAAATCCAGCCATTTAAGTTTGGCACTTAGCTGATTGTTTCTGAAAAATCTCCGCTTCCTCCCCATGCCTCGTGGGCTTTAAGCTCTTAAAGCAATTAAAGGCACCCGCGCGTCTGTCAGCCTCGATATAGCAGATACTGACGTGGAATGAACTCACACAAAGCCCTCGAACTCACAAAAAGCCCTCACAGGAAGGGCCCAAAGCCTCATTACCCGTTAATCAGCAGCACTTGGAGCACCCCAGAGAGGTGTCCACGAGGAGCTGGCTGTTCCCCAGCCCCAGTCCTACCCCATCCCATTGGCCTCACAGACACACCACCCATGGGAGCAGGAGGATCTGCAGGGTGCTCCAGTCACTTCTGAGCACACATGGATATAAATCAGGCTCAGCACCATTTTGTTGCCCTCCACTGCCCTGATGCTCAGGCTGGTACTCAAAACCGGCTTTTCATATCCTTTCTTCTAAAATACACTTTCCCCAGGACAAAACTCTGCTCTCATCCAGCCCCAAACCCCAAGCACATCCCAGTTACAGCATCATAACCACCTCCTGAAAGAAGTAAAACCCAGAGGTTCTGAGTCATGGGTGCTCCACTCTTTCCAAAGGTACAGATCAAGGACAATCAACCTTTTTAGACCCACAGCTTAAGGATCTGCTGAAATTCCTCTCAAAGCACTCAAAAGTGACAGAGATCTACCCCAGCCACTGCTAAATCAATCCAAAGCCACCAGTTTTAGGCTTGGTTTCCCACTTCTATTCCTCACCACAAACTGCTCTGCGTGCTTTGCTCCCCTCCACAGCGTCCCACCACGCTTCTACCACACCTTCCCTATGGTTCCACTGCAATGAAAAACGCAATCCCCCTCCCTTCTCTGACAGGACCAAAAAAAAAACCTTCACTTTGAAGCTAGAATACCTCAGAGAAGCAGAAATGTGGCCAGAGAGCACAGCACCATCTTCCTCAACCCTATGTTCTCCCAGCCCTTGTAGGCTCTTGCTTCTAATGAGTATGATGGCTCTCTCCTGTGCACTTTTAGGACACTTAATTAACTCAGCTGCTTCTCGCTGTGTCCCCTATACCTGTGTGCGATCACAGGGCTCAACTCCCAGCTCCCTGGAAGTAAATAAGGTCCCTCCCTCCTCAAATCTTTCCGTTAGCATTATGACAGTAAAGACATAATGCAGTGGAAAATCTGCCCAAAAATACACGAATCCAAGAAGCAACTGGGGGAAACAGTTTGTTGGAAGGAAAATTAAAAACCAAGCTGTGAAAGTGTGGGTCAATGACTGGCATTACCATGACAAACTGACCCTTCTCCTGCAGAGGGAGGGGCAGCTGAGCATCTAATGAGATTTCTTAATGAATTTAGGAAAGCAAGGCCCCAAGCAGGTAAGAGCCAGCTGGTTTTAGTTCTGAAGGTAGTGTTCACCTTCCTACTTCACTCTGAAGCACTTTATCAAGCAGTTTACAACCTTGTACCCGAATTAGAGGGGAAAATAAACATATAAAATAGGGCCCTGTGATTTATGTTGCAGGAATGAAGAAAGCTTGTCTAAGTTTCTAGGTCTTACAATTGTTTGAATCTAATTTTTCATGCACTGCTTAGATTTTCAATGAACAGTAGCTGCTCCCAGAGCCAATCTCTGCTGGCAGTGCCTTTTTACCATTGCAGGAGGAAATTCCGTATTAGGTCACCTTTATTCTGCCCCTTCCTGAAACCAAATCACTAGAAAAAGCAGAACAATACTGCTAGGATGCTGGAGGAGAAAAAAAAAAGAAGAGAAAGAGAGGCAGTGTGCACTGCAGAGCACTCACTGGTCCCTCAAAATGCCCATTCATTTTCCTGATCGCTGTCTCACCACCATTCATCATCTTATCCTTCCTCACATTCCAAACACTCCTGCTTCATGTCCTCATTTCCCAGCACGGTGCTTTCAAAAACCGGCATGGAAACCCAAAAGCGGGCACACAATGCTTTACGCAAGCCCAAGACCAGTCTGTCCCCGTTATCCCAGTGCTGTACCTGTCCCTACTGCATTCACCAAACTTGCCAGCTGCAGCTTGTTCTACCCAAAAATCTTCTCACGCTCTGGGGGCCAAAAAAATCACATATTTCATTGTCTCAGCCATACTTCGTCCATCCTACAAGATAAGAAAGCAACATCGACATCTTGCATTTGGTTCAACCATGACATATTACAAAACTTTAAACAATCATTTTCCTCTCAGAAATGTTTCTCCACCTTAGCTTAGGCCAGAATAGCGGTGGGGTTTTTTCCATGACTGTCCATTTTTTATAAAAATAGGCTTCTAAGTCTATGAAAGTCAATTTTAAAGTCACACGTTAAGATGATTTTTTTTTTTTGGTGGTGTTAAGAGCATCAGTAAAAAGAAAATGCCGCAGCATCTAAAAAGAAATTCTATTTTAGGTCTGAAACATTCTTCCTTCAACTTTTTCACAGCTTTATGATTTTCCTAATTTTTTTATTAGTGCGTTGTGGGGTTTGGGTTGGGTTTTTTTTGCTTACTGCATTTGAGACACTATCTTCTGCCTAGAGATGCTTGGCATCCGCCTGGATTTTGCCAAGCCGCACGCTGATATTTCCTCTCCACTTTACCACCGGCATCAGCCCTTGTCCAAAGGGGCTGCTTTATCTACACGTGCAATTAAAGGCTCTGTGCACTCAGTTTTAGGCATCTCAGCAACAGGAAGCACAGGCTCTGGAACAATTGGAAGTGTCAGTTTTCTGATAAGAATTATCAGCCTCACGAGTGCAACAAGTTTGTAGGGCAGGTCCAGACATCAGAAGCGAGAGGTGTCTTATCTAAGCACTCGCTCAAATGGTGCTTAAAAAATAGCAAAACACAAACCAGACTCTCAGCTGGTGAAGTGCTCGGATTTGACAGGCTGAGAGAGTTGGGGGGGTTCAGCCTGGAGAAGAGAAGGCTCCAGGGAGACCTTGGAGCCCCTTCCAGTCCCTCAAGGGGCTCCAGGAAAGCTGGGGAGGGACTCTTGATGAGGGAGGGGAGCCCCAGGAAGAGGCAGAAGGGTTTGACCCTGAAAGAGGGGAGATGGAGCTGAGATGTGGGGAAGAACTTCTTTGCTGGGAGGGTGGTGAGAGCCTGGCCCAGGCTGCCCCGAGAAGCTGTGGCTGCCCCATCCCTGGAAGGGTTCAAGGCCAGGTTGGAGGGGGCTTGGAGCAGCCTGGGCTGGTGGGAGGTGTCCCTGCCCATGGGAAGGGTTTGGAACGAGATGGTCTTTAAGTTCCCTTCCAACCCAAACCATTCTGTGATTCTATGATTTGTCAGGTACAAAAAAAAAAAAATCTTGTCTGTTTTCTGAACACTCACTTGAAGATTCTGTTTCAAAATTCCACCTCATATCCACAGTTAATTCTTAGGACTGCAAGGCAGCCATCTGCCAGTCACTGGATGGAAGGGGCAGGAAGTTTAGCATCTAAATTTAGCTACACTTCAAACCTAAATTCCTTAAACAGCTAAAGGCAAAAGCAAGCATATCGAAAGGAGGCAATAAAACAATTCAAAGTAGTTTTTTTTAGATGAATAAACTGCACCTTAAGTGGTATCAACATGCCTAGTTCTCCAATAGTGAAAACAGCATCCAGTTTTCCGGCATATCTTCGCCTACTAGAAGAGAAGAAAGTTTTGCCAGTTGGATACAAACAGTGAGAACAGAAGCGATGCTGTGCAATAAAATACCCGCACACCAAAAAGTTCATATAAATCCCACTTTTAATCATGGACAGATTTACTTTCAAGTAAAATTAACAGCTTTAAATAAAATATAAATTAAATCAGAGTACTCAAAATCAAAAAAGAGACACTGTGCATGTCTACTCTAGCAGAAACAAAAGCTGAGGCATGTTCCAGTTCTCTTCACTTTACTGGAGATCTCTGAATGATTACGAAACAGAAACAGAGGTTTAAAAATAGTGACTTTAGCCACTACGACGACAAAGCTTCCAAGACAAATGGGGAAACTGTCACAAAGAAACAAAACTGATTTAAGCAATTTTGTGGAAGCACAGCATTGGGTGCAATAGATTTTTCTTCTCCATCACAGTACTTATCCCAGAATATAAAATCTGATTAAGCCCTCCTAAAAGGTTGCTTTCTTACTGCTTTTGAAAACCCTGCACTTCCTTTTCTTTGACTGAGGAGACTCAGAATTGAGAATTCAAGTGATATCAATCCTGGAATCTGGAAAAGAAAATAAAAACAGTCCTCATTCATCCTAGCAAAGGGGATTTCACCATCTCACCCAAAAGGAGGAGCATTCACACTCATTCTCTTACCATACATAGCTTAAGCTGCTGCTGCTCATTTACTGACGAGTCTTCGCTCGTCCCATTACACACAAAAGTGCAATATTTAAAAAAAAAATAAAGTACTTTTTGGCAGATATTGTCTAATGAGACTAAGCCAAGTTGACCCCATTTTCCCATGTTTCCAAAGCCCAGCTGTATGACACGCTCTAGGCAATCTGCTTCTTCAATGGTTTAAAGGGACAAAAAAGAGGAACCCTGAGGCAAAAATGGCTTTTTGAGTAGCAAGTCCAACAAAATCTCTCCATCACAGCATCTCATAAGGGTCCTGCAATCTTCTGTGGTGGGAGGCCTTCCTCGATCCAGAGGGAAGTAGAGGAGCTGTTACGCAGCATTCGCCTGTGGATCCGCCGGAGCCTTAGCAGGTAAAGCAGGATGGAGAGCAGCACGATCAGAAAACAGACAAAAAACAAATAGTGATTGTAAACGAAGGAGAAGCTCCTCCAGTGGGAGTGACTTCCACGGAAGTTTTCTTGCTGGATGTCTCTGAAAAGAATCAAAGGGATAACAGACATGAGCTGGAAATCAAACTTCGCCTCCGAGCTAAACTGCCGTATCACAGGAAATGGAGACCATTTTAGCAGAATAGTTTTTATAAAGCATTACCTGAAATACGTACTGTACATAGAATCATAGAATGGTATGGGTTGGAAGGGACCTTAAAGATCATCGAGTTCCAATCCCCCTGCCCTGGGCAGGGACACCCCCCACCAGACCAGGTTGCTCCAAGCCCCCTCCAACCTGGCCTTGAACCCCGCCGGGGACGGGGCAGCCACAGCTTCTCTGGGCAAATGCACTAGAATATATATATAAAAAATGCACTAGACTATATATATGCAATGGAATATACAATATATAATCCACTAGAAACAATATCTTGTCTCCCCCTATCTGTCAGCTGCTTTGCTCTCACCGTACTTCTTCCCTTCATAAACCCTTCCACCCATTTGTTCTTTCCACACATTTGAGAAGACAACTCGTACCTTAAAGGTAAAAACCGCGTTCGGTAAAGAATGGCTCCCAAGGTCCATTGCACCTCTTTATCATAAACCTGCAGAGCTGTTTTCAAATTGCTGTAACTCTCAGGAAAAGAGAAGCCACTGTGAAATACTTCATACATCCAGGCAGACTTAAAACACTGGTACCTATAGAAAGAGTGACATAAAGTCAGGCCAGCACTTACAGAGTCCCAGGGGAACACATTTAGACATATAATTATCAGCCCTTTTTTTATGGCTGATGCAATATTTAAGGTTATATTCACACTTCCAATGATTAAATTAAGTGGTTCGTTTGGACATGACCTCTCCCTGGCGACTCTGCATGAATGAATTTGCTGTACAAACACAAATACGTACTTCAATCTGTGGAGATCAGCATGTGATGCATAAAGACCACGGTCAAAACGTTCCCGCAGGACAGACCACTTAGTGGCACAATAATCCTGCAAGAAAAGAAAATAAAAGAAAGACTTCAACATGGTTTCTGCCTTCAGAGGCAAAAAATGTCACTAGATCAGATGCTTTGTTAATAGCAAAAGCTAGAAAACTCAAAAATATCAGCTTCCCTGGCACTGCTAATAAGCCAGATCACACATTTCATGGTATTTTCTAGAAGATTTTGTTCCACACTTGGCATTTGTGGTTAAATTAGTATTCGGTAGCAGTTAAACTCTTTGGTGATGGAAAAACAGACGCCCTATTTTTAGGGCATTGACAAAGCAGGTCATATTCCTCTGCTTTATGTTGTAGCTTTACTTTAAACTGTCCCCAGACTGATCCCTGTTAGGAGAAACACCCGAGAAACTGGTACAAAAGGGATAAAGCAAGAAGAAAAGGAGTTTTTTTCTAACAACAAAGACATTCCTAAAAGAAGCAAGGGATGGAAGCAGCATGGATTTTCCCATTATCAGTAATTCTGCTGGAACTTGACTACCGTGACTCCCGTTCCCTCTGGAGTCAATTTTAACATTGTGCTTTGAAACAAGTATTCAAAAAGAAAACCCAATGAGGAAAAGAGATGCCCCGTGATAGTTCATTGCAGGGTAAAAGGACTTTGGATCTTTAAAGGAAGAGTTTTATTGCAAGACTTTCAGAAAACAATGCTTCTGGAGAGTAGCTGTTTTGAATTAGAAACAGTTTCTCTCAAGAACACTTTACCTTTGCGGCTTTAGTAAATTTAGCAGCATTATAATCTCCTCCCATACGTAACACGTCCTCGGTGCAGTAGTAAAACTCTGAGAAACCGTAGAATTCACTGTTCTGAAAGTGCACAGCAGGCTGGTAGACACCATTAAGAGACGTCTGTGTTTCATTCGTCTTATTCATGAACGGCTGAATAATTTCACGACACAGATTAAAGTCTCCCGTTCCCCGCAAATACATTGTCTGCCCGTTCTGCTGGATCTCGTCCTGAGCATCCAGGGGCAGGCAAGGATCCAGGTATGGTGAATCCGAAGTCAGACCAGTCTGTTTGCCCAGCAGCCTGTATAAAGGAGCAGGCACAGTGAAAAAAAAAATCAAGCTCTGAGATACAACAGCACCAAAACAAAGCAGCCTCACCTAAAGAAGCTTCAGCATCGCACATGGCATGCTCTAAAAATTAAGTTTTACAGCACGATGCTTTACTAAATATATCCAAGTTAAAAGTTTCCTGACCATAGTGATGCACAGAACCCACATTTCCCCAGCAACCAGAGCCAGCTACCTGTTTTTCAGCACTGTACTGGTAAATAGACTGTCTTCATATCTCTGGCGCGCTGCGTTTCCTCCAAAGCCAAGGAACGTTGCGACGTAGACTCTGTACACGTGCTCGGTTTGATGAGCATCGCAGCCCAGGTTGAATTCCGCGAGTAAGTTTTTGGCTACTTCCTCCTGTAGGAACACAAGGATCAAGATTAGGTATAAACAATATGAGCCAGAACCTAAAGATGAGTTCTTTGGACCACCAGATGCCTTTGACATCTTTAAATTTCACTCCTTACTCATCTATTTTGCTTTTCACAGGTTCACGCTACCTTCTGCTTCATAGGGAGAGCAAAGCATGTTGATGGCAGAGAACTGCACTGTCACTGCTGATACTCAAGGAACTGTAAAGGCCAGGAACTGCTACTCTGGATGCTAAAGTATCTTTTCCTTTGGAAAAGTATATGCTGTGGCCGCTAATCTCAGCGCTACCACTTCTGACCGAGTTTTAAGTGCCAGGGTATGGAGATTTATGGCCCTCCCAGCAGAGCTGCTCTTCATTTTCCAGTCTGGAGTTCTCAAGCTTTTCAGGAGACCCATCAGTCACTCAGCTCTGCTGACATACCACACGGCAGTCACTCGCAGCAGCTTCTCAGATATTCGAGAGCTGTGTAGCAGAAGCACTTCACACAGAACGTGCCCAGATACATAGCGTAACATCCTGAGGCTTCCAACTTACATTGCAAATGAAAAGCAGCACCCGGATTTAAACGTCACAGTCAATTATTTGACACTTGTCATTCTCTGTCTGGGAACCTGGACAGGTTCCATGACCAGAATATCTATTTTATGTTGGCTTGTGTTCAGATAGAGCCGTACAACAAGCGTCATATCAGCTGTCTGCAACTCCCCCCCCCAGAAAATATGAACTGGAAATAGGAAATCTGCTCTGAATCTAAATGCCCGTGCTTTTGTTTAACAGCCCAAACTATTTGTTACAGCATCTCTCTGAAAGACAACGTAGTTATTAAAACCTGTAATAGTGAAAACCCAGCATTTCACAGGAAAATGAAGAAAAATAAATTTATACATCATTATAACAGTGCACTGAAAGTCAAAACATAGGGCTTTTATGCGATTATTACTTTAGATAATTTCTCAGTGAAGTTAAGGGGAAGTTATCCAACATCAAAAATTCAGGAATGACTCTAGAACCCAGCAGAATGAAGTTAGAGCAATTTATGTTCCATTTAAGACTTGTAACGAAGAAATTTGCTTCTTACCAACAGATTATTTGTGCTGAGAATGTAGACTATATTTAAACAGACTGTACTGTCAGTTTCTACCAACCCAACTTAAAGGAAATATATATATATCTTATATAAGAAGAATCAGCACACAACTTTTGGGTTCTAAACTTCAGAATAAAATCTCTTAAGTAAAATAAATTTTAAAATTATACATACATCCAGGCACAAACACACACACAAAGAATGCATGCCCACTTAAACTTAAAAATTAGCGGCAAATGATACCGATTGAAATAAATGAACAAAATACAAATGAATTGCTTAGCTGAGGGAGGACTTGGATTTGCCATCTTCTCTTGCCTTGGCTTTGGAATGTGATGTAATGAAGAATAGGACTCAAACCAAAGAAAAGAAAACAACAAATATGCATTAAAATAAACCAAAAGGAAAAGAAGAAAGTTGCACAGATAATAACCTGCTGCGAAGAGGCAAAGCTTACAGTTTTAGGGACTTCGTATGCTATCTGGGTCGACACTCCGCCCATGTCAAGAATACCCACTGTCCTCTTACGAAAGATGGCCTCTTTGTTTTCACTGCCCGGGACGTGAACCTCCACAATCGCTTCATCCTCTGGAGAAAACAAGGAAAAGGAATTGAGAAATACAATCAGAGTGGGCCTAAAGCGGCACTACACTACTTCTAGTTAAACTTCTTTTTTGTAGCAATGCAGGTCATTGAAATCCCACATAGAAATTGAACCAACCCTAGCACCTGCACACGCACGGTTCACAAATATCTCCATCTAAAATCACACCATCAACAGTGAAAGCCCAGGAATGTACTGGAAGTCCTTTCTAAAATCCAGTTCGCGCTTAAGATACTTACCGTCATCTGTATGTTCAAATCTTCCAAGGACAAAGTTGATGCCAATCCATGCATATACTCCTACGTGCATAAGAAAACATGTTTCAGGACTATCTGGTACATATCATCTTAAAAACAAAGAGGGATTATTTGCATATGAGTTACTAAGATGTACCACTGCTTGTATTTTATGACATAAAATACTTTGAAGTTAAACAGTCCTGACAACTTACTCTATTCCTTCTCTCCCAAGTCAAGGCTACAAGTAGCAGACAACCTCAGTAAGTTTGTAGACAACACCAAGTTGGATGGGAGTGTCAATCTGCTGCAGCATAGAAAGGATTCGCAGAGGGATCTGGACAGGCTGGATGGAAGGGCCGAGGCCAATGGGAAGAGGTTCAACAAGGCCATGTGCTGGGTCCTGGGTCCCACCAACCCTATGCAGAGCTACAGGCTGGGGGCAGAGTGGCTGGAGCTGCCTGGTGGAAAAGGACCTTGGGGTTTTGGTCGACTGTCGGCTGAACATGAGCCAGCAGTGTGCCCAGGTGGCCACCAGCATCCTGGCCTGGATCAGGAACAGCATGGAGAGTAGGACTCAGGAGGTGATCATCCCCCTGGACTGAGCACCTCCAGGGCTGTGTGCAGTTTTGGGCCCCTCACCACAAAAAAGACCTTGAGGGGCTGGAGTGGGTCCAGAGAAGGGCAATGAAGCTGGTGAGGGGTCTGGAGAATAAATCTTATGAGGAGAGACTGAGGGAGCTGGGGGTGCTCAGCCTGGAGAAAAGGAGGCTGAGGGGAGACCTTCTNAGGAGGCTGAGGGGAGACCATCTTGCTCTCTCCAACTCCCTGCAAGGAGGGTGCAGAGAAGCACAGATTGATCTCTTCCCCCAAGGAACAGGCGATGGGACAAGATGGCCTCAAGTTGCACCAGGGGAGGTTCAGATTGGAGATTAGGAAAAATTTTTTACACAGAAAGGGTACTTAAACCTTGGAATGGGCTGTCCAGGGAAGGGGTTGAGGCACCATCCCTGGAGGGATTTAAGAGATGGGTTGACATAGCGCTTAGAGACATGGTTTAGTGACGGTTTTCATCAGGGTTGGGTTGATGGTTGGACTAGATGATGGTTGGACATAAAGGTACCTTTCAACCTAGACAATTCTATGATTCTACAATAAAAATCCTATTTCAATGTATTAAAGACAGCCTGATGTGTACATTTCAAAAGTAAGCACTTTAGCTTTTAAATTGATTTCACATGAAAACATCTCTCCTTTAGAAACCATTTTTCCCTGCAAAGTTTCTTCCATCAAGAGTGTTGTGCCTTATCCTTACCCCTCCCTCCCCAAAGTCAGAGAAAATGGACTAAAATTCCTGCTAAACACAGAAAGTTTATTTTCACTGTTACTTAGGAAGCCTTTAGACAAGTTAGAGGATCACAGCAGAGGATCATCTCCACACTCCATATGTAGCTACTGAGGAATAAGGTCTCCCAACCCAACCAGAATTTTAAAAAGCATGAAAAAACAATTATCCAAGTTGTACCATGAAAGTAATATGCACTTCAAAAATTCTTTTCCCCAACGTTAACCTACCTTCCTGTTTCCCTGAAATAACCTCTGCGTGCGAGTCCGAAAACAGAAAATCAAACTGCACGGGAATATCAGTGAGTAGATCTTCAAGTATTGCCTTCTGCTGGCTGCAAAATTACAGTTTTGAACAGTTAAAAATAGTCAGACACACCAGGATCACTAGTCTAAAAGCTAAAAATAAGACAGCCAATAACCTTTCTGGCAGAATCCTCATCCCTGCGGTACACAGGATATAAAGAGGAGTCTCTTTGTGTTTCGCACGTGGCACGTGTTCGGCAGCGAAGCTCAGAAGGGGAGAAATATAATCACTGACCTTTTCAGGAGAACTGGCAAACTCCGAAATGCCTAGTGAAACAGAAAAGCAGGAGAGCGAAGCAACTCAAGCTTTGGTTATCAAGATTTTCCAGGAAATACCCAACACAGAGGATAACAAACTACCCAAAGCCAAACCCAGGTAATGAACTAAGAAAATAAGAACAAAGTTATCCCTTTATCATGCTCCAGACATTGAACAGAGACCTGCATTAGGTATATTACCTATTTATATAGTTGGCTTAAATAGCTTTACAGAAAGCCAATTATTTATTCACTAAATAAACAGAACCAAGTTCACAGAGTCACGTAATTGTCAGAGTTGGAAGGGACCTCTAGAGATCGTCTACTCCAACTCCCCTGCCAAAGCAGGGCTGCCCAGAGCACATCACTCAGGAGCATCCAGGTGGGGCTTGAAGATCTCCAGAGAAGAGGACTCCACACCCTCCCTGGGCAGCCTCTTCCAGGGCTCTGCCACCCTCACCCCAAACAAGTTCTTCCTCACATTTGAGGAGAACTTCCCCTGTTCCAGCTTGCGCCCGCTGCCCCTCGTCCTGTCACTGGGAACCATGGAAAAGAGTCCGGCTCCATCCTCCTTCAGCCCACCCTTTAGATCCTTGGAAGCATGGATAAGGTCTCCCCTCAGCCTCCTCTTCTCCAGGCTCCAGAGTCCCAGCTCTCTCAGCCTTTCCTCAGCAGGGAGATGCTCCAATCCCTCCAGCATCTTTGTTGCCCTACGCTGGACTCTCTCCAGCAGTTCCCTGTCTCTCTTGAACTGGGGAGCCCAGAACTGGATGCAGGATTCCAGTTGTGGTCTCACCAGTGCAGAGCAGAGGGTGACAACTGAAGCAGCACCTGTCTTAGTCCACAGAGAAACCTCTCCCTCCTGCCCATCAGGGTCACGCTTCAGGTTTTACAGCTGAACAAACCTCTCTGCAAACCAAACCCAAAGCAACCTGCAGGATTGCCACACTGACAACTCACGAGCATCCTTTACCCAGACACCTTAAACACGGGGTTTGAAAAAGCAAACATTAGGATAGGCAACTATCAAGAAAAATCACATCTACAATGAAGTTCTTTCCAGCACCTGGTTTAATTTTCATAACCACTGGTTTTCTGTTTTTGTCCCTCATCTGTTTGATGTCCAGCAGATCATGGGGATTCCCGTTGTGCCTCGGCCAACAATACACAAAAATCCTCGAGCCGCTGCTGCCACAGTCCACAACGATGCCATAGTTCAGGTTGGGGTTGTTTGTATCTGTAGCTTCAGTGTCAGTCACTCGGGCAAGATATCTAGAAAAAAACTAGGCGTTACCACGTGGTAATTCAGTTCCATATGGAAGTTTTTCCTCAACATCAGACTCAAAACAGTTTCCATTGTAGGAATCACACTATTATACTGTTGCTGAAGAAAAAAAACCTGAAGTGCCACCCACAAGAATCAAATTCCAAGAAAAAATACCAAAAGTCATTTCCAAAATGATTTATTATGCAATATTTTTTGTGCCCATCGTTTTACTGAGCTGCTACAGATTCGTAAGATATTAGAAAGTTGATAAATTAAAATCAGCTTAGATAAGGAAGACTTCATAAAAAAAAGCAGGAAGTTTTACTTATGCTTTTCCTCCATTTGTGTATTTCACAGACACAACCTGTCAGCGTTTTTCACACCGAAACCACATTTCATTCCTTCCCACAAAAGTCCTTTCCAGCTCTCACCTGTGGAATCTTTTGTCCCTGTAGGCGCGCCCGTACTTATTGCGGATGACCACCAGGGAGTAGTAAAGCAAAGAGACAGCAGCAGCAAGTATTCCTATCACAACGATCTGTCGCAAAGTGGTGTTGAGAATCCGGGGACATCCCACCGGAGAGATGCTGAAGTGCCAAGAAGCAGGAAGCAAACATGAGATGCTGATCCTAAAATTCAAAGAGGAAGATCTGCGTTCAAATTGACTTTGTTACCAAAAAGAAGCACCATGCAATCCGAAACAAGCTAAGGACAAACAGATTCTTCATAAAACTTTCCAATTTGCTCTGCTCTAGCTCTGCTTTGCTCATGCCCTGGCTTGAGCATAGCCAAGACACTATTCCCACCTTTGAATTCATGATTAGGTTCCCTGCCCTTCACTCAAAAGGCATCACAATTTTATTTGACAGTTCCTCTGGGATTCTTACCTCCCCATTTTGGGACACGACCAGCGGAGAGAAAGACCAGCTGGTGCTCAAACATCAGCCGGTGGCCTCAGACTGACAAGGCACATCTACCATGCTCAAAGCCATTGCTCTTCTGTTCCTGAATTAAAAAGAAAACACAGATGATCTTCTAGACAGCGTTATGAAGAGTACTGCCAGCAGGTTGAAGGACACAATCCTTCCCCTCTACTTAACACTGGTGTGCTGAGTGCCAGGTCCAGTTTGGGGCTCCCCAGACCAAGAAATACATAGAGTAAGTTCAGCGTGGGGCCACCAAGGATGAGAAAGGTTCTGGAGCATCTCTCACAGGATGCGAGACTGAGAAAGCTGGGCCTGTTTTCACTACGAGGAGACAGTTCTCATAAATGCATATAGATATCTGACTGCAGAACCTAAAGGAAGCAAACTCTTTTCTCAGTGGTGCCCAGTGACAAGACAAGAGGTAACGGGAACAAAGTGAAACACAGGGAATTCCACCTGAACACAAGAAAACTCCATGAGGGTGGTGGGACACTGGAACAGGTTTCTGAGTGAGACTGTGTCACCTCCATCCTCAGGAGACATTCAAAGCCTGCCTGGACATAGACCCAAGCAACCCGCTTCAGAGCACAGCTGTGCACAGCACTGCTCCAGGAGCCAAAGGCCAGCACAGCCAGCAGCACACCTCCTACACAAGGATTTAATAACCATTTTCAGCTCCATTACTTCCTGCAAAGCCAGTCCCCAAAAGGCAAAGACTCCAAACATAATAACCCAGCAGCAACATTAAAAAAATAAATCACAAGCACCAGGCAAATGCCGACACTTCAGTACGGGTCAGGCCTGTCGCTCTCTTTCCATCACCTCCAGGTGGCCTTACTGTCCCTCCCACACACGTCCTACCCTGCCCGAGGTGCCACAAAGTCCCTGCGCGGGTGCCAAACCGCAGCCGCCCACTCCCGCTCCGAACGGCGCCCACAAACCCGCAGCGGGCGGCGACAGGGAGGGGAAGGGGCTGAGGCACAGTCGCCGGTAGGGCCCGGGGGTCTGCGGAGAAGCCCCGGGGGGGCTGCGAGAAACTCCCGCCCCTTCCTCACGGCCCCAGCAGCGAGCAGGCCGCAGGACCCGGGGGGCTACGGAGGCTCCCCGGCCCGCCCTCAGGGCCCCAGCAGCGGGCAGGCCGCAGGGCCGGGCCCGGCCCGGTCTGACCCCGAGAAACGCAGCGGGGCGGCCGAAGCCCCCTCCCGGGAACCCAAAGATACTCCCCCCCTGGCCCCGGAGGGACCCTCCCCGCTTCCGCCCGTTCCCCTCACCCCTGCCCTCAGCCGGGAGGCCCGGGCGGCCGAGGTCTGCACTCACCCGCCTCCCCGCCGCCGGCCCGCCGCATAGCAACCGGCCACGGCGCCACTTCCGGGTCCCGCCGCCGGACGTGACGCACACACGCAGCGCCGGGGCTCGTGGCGTGGCGGTGGGGCGGGAAGGGATTCCCCCGGAGGGGCGTGGCCAAGGGGGCGGTAGGGGCGTGGACAAGAGGGGGCGTGGTCAGAGCGGGGGCGTGGCCAGGGGAGGTGGCGGTGGGTTAATACTAATTGATAGCCCGGCTGTAATGAGGGTGGGTTGTGCGAGGGGCAGGGACCCTGCTGGAATGAACAGGCAAATCTAAATATCCAGACAGGAGCTACACATAGAAATAGAAATAGAAATAGAAATAGAAATAGAAATAGAAATAGAAATAGAAATAGAAATATTCCACGGAATCGTCAGAGTTGGAAGGGACCTTCTAGAGACCATCCAGTCCAACCCCCTGCCAAAGCAGGGTTGCCCAGAGCACGTC